>JALBCR010003959.1:0-24033 GCA_030710515.1 Abscondita cerata | reverse complement strand
GGAGAAGAGTAGAGTGAGAAAGAAACAGAAAGAGAGAGAAAGAAGGAATAGAAAAGAGAAAGAGAGAGAGAAAAAGAGAAATAGAAGAAATAATTGAAAGAGTAATAGCAAAGTATTTTAAATGTTGTCCGGTTGTCGGTCGATAACTAGAATATAGACCTTTATTTGATTCATTACCGCCCGATTTTTTTTAATGAAACCGTATAAAACTGTGTTTTGCACTAGAAAATGGAAGTACATGCTATTTGAACAGACTGTTGATTATCTAGCTTACATAAATTGTGTAATTAGGAATCTACTTATTATTTATCCCCGGCAGATTTGCCGCCAACTAAATTCTACGCAGTCAGTTATCAAATCAAGGTCCAGTGGGGCGCTGTTTGCTGGTGAAAATATAATGATAGTGGCCCGAAAACTGACTTGATGAAGAATTATATAAATGTCTTGTGGTTTCACTATTATTTACTGTTTAATGCCTAGTAGGCCGACAATCGGAAGGTGGCTGATAACAGGCTAGTTTACCCTATCTTAACTTACAAGAAAACCTGAAAGAATCTGGAACTTAGATGAAAGCAGTTTACGCCTGGATCCTCGAAAAACTAAGGTAGTATAGGAGGTGTATACAAAGCGGCGTTCCGAACAATAAGCATTCCGGAAAAGGAAAATGTAACAGTCTTATTGATGTTCAATGCAGCTAGGCAAAGATCCTCCTCTAATAATTTATAAGACTTTTGGGATCAGTCGATGACTGCTGAAGGACAAGGTTATCCAGGAACAGTGTATGCGGCTAGTAAAATGGATGGAATCTGCAATTTTTTGCCAATTATTTTATAAAGAATGTTGTAGCCACTGTTGGAGCAGAACGTCCTGAAGCTAATAATTTATGACGGATACTCAACGCACATTACTTTGTCCGTTATTGAAAAAGCCTTACAGGAGGACATTACGATCATCAAGTTATCTCCACACACCAGCCATTTACTGCAGCCTTCGATCTTGAGGTGTTCAAGTCCTTTAAGACCAGATGAGACAAAAAACTTATTAAACAGTAGGACTTAAGCTACAAAAAAATTTTTTTTCACAATTCTTGGGCGAAACGTGACTGCAAGTTCTTTCTCAAGTTATAGGTACTGAGTGGGTTTAGAAAAGCAGGCATAGTTCCTAAACAAGATTGTAATTTCGAGGATCGGTTTCCACCGGAAACCTTGCAAAAAATGAAAAAATACAAGTATAAATACAGAACAACTGCCACAGCAGTCATTAACTAAAGATGTTCCGGCTTCTGAAAATTTGTACATTGGTCTTCCTTTGTCAAAAGAGACTGCCCTGCTTAGTGATGATGCCATACCTGGCACATCAAAAGAAACTCATTAACTACATTTGAGGACTGTTAATATCCCAAAAGTAGTAGAGTCATCTCAGACAGAGAATGGGCCTAGAATAAGTCATTGAGATAAGAGCGTTGGAATGTGTTAATATATTCCTTCAATTTTTAAGATTTGACCTCACCAACTCAAAAGGTCAGGTCAATATGCTAAATAGCCCTAAGTTTACTGTGTCTATATTTCCTTCAATTTTCAAAGATTTGACCTCAGCCAGCTCAGAGGTGGTCAACATATAAATAGCCTAAGTTCATGTAGTCTATATTTCCCTTAATTTTCAAGATTTGACCTCACCATATCAGAGGGTCAAAGGCCAGTCAACATGTAAAATAGCCTAAGTTTCACGCCTTGACTCCTAAAAAAAATGAGCCATCAACCATCACAATCGGTTGAGTAGTTTTTGGAGGAGAAGATTAGGACAAACAAACAAACAAGCAGAAAAAACAAAACTCAATTTTATGTGTATGACTAGTAAAACCACGCCCATTCAGACGAGGGAATGGACCTAGAATAAGTCGGAGTGAGATAAGAGCGTTGGAATGTGTTCCTAATCCTAATCTCTACCTGAAAGACTTTGCAACCTTTTCAGGTAGTCAGAATAGAATAATGAAGAGAAGTGCAGAGAAATGGAATGAATGAAATGACATATTAAAAGCTTATATTTCCTTCAATTTTCAAAGATTTGACCTCTCTAGTTCAGAGGTCAAAGGTCAGGTCAACATGTAAATAGCTTAAGTTCATCGCCTTGACCTCCTGAAAAAAATGAGCCATCAACCATCAAAATCGGTTGAGTAGTTTTGGAGGAGAAGGCGGACAAACAAACAGAAAAACAAAACTCGATTTTATGTATATAGATTAAACAAAAACCGATGCCTGAAAAACAAAGCGAAGAGACACTATGCATCAGGTCAGAATTGTTAACATCCGAGTTGAACGTTTGAAACAAAATGAAAACAGCAAAAAACCAAAACCAAAGGACAAAAAGGGTAATAATGTGAAAAGGCGACAACGAGGATTGTCTTTATTAGAGAGTGAGGGTGATTTGGAAAGTGAAGTTACCCCAACCTATATTTACACAGATGACGACGTTGATCCAGAGGACTTAACAGAGGATGAAAATAATGAACAAGATGTCCCTTTGTAATTGAGGTAAACTTATGGGTATTAGTGCAACTACAAAAAACGTGTAAAACTGCTTGTCAGGGCAAGTTGTTAACAAACACGAAAACGACCGGGTAATCAAATTTACAAAATATTCAAAAGAACATTTTATATGGCCCATTTATAGAAGATTCTGACATTATTGAAGAAAGAGAATTTGAGGGTTCTGCCAGAACCTGAAATTACAAGAAGGTTATTTTGATTTTAAGGTCTCGTTTTGATGGATACATTTTAAAATGTTAACGCATACATATCTCAGCGCTGCTTTTTTTTAGAATTCCTTTTCTTTTTTTGATTAGGTACATACGATATAAATTGGTAAACATGTTCTTTTTATAAAAGTTTATAATTTTGTTACGAATTAAAATTTTATAAAAGAAAATGCCAAGATATGTATTTTTGTGTAGTTTTACAATAACCCCACCAACATATATTTGTTATTAACCCCAAGTATCGGGGCTATTGTAATATAGTAATATCATTGAGTAAAAAGTTCTTTTAAGAGCGCAATCTAAATGTAGAAACACTGTCATTTTGGCGACGCTGTCTTATAAAATGCTTTATCTATGCTTGCTATAAAACTACAAATTCCACCGTCGTAAAACTGCATTTAGCCTTAATAAATGTTATCAGCAACGGTATTCAGGTTTCGATGATTTATCGCCAACTAGTCTACGTTGTAAATAAATAAATTGAAATACTAATTTTTATTTCAAAATAACTAGAAAATTAACAATTAAAATAATTCATCAAATATTTTTTACAACCGGTGTCCTTATAAAACTGATTAACACAAAGTTATAACATCATATGATACGTTATCATAAAAACGTAGTCGTTTTTTAAGTAAATCGAAGTTCAAAGTTGAAGCTATTTTAAAATTCCTATTTTTTAAAAATCAACTAATTTTGAGGATCATATCTAGAAGTGTAATCATAAAAAGAATAAAATTTTATATATTCTTAGAAGTTTGCATCAAACTAAACAAAAATTTTATAAAACAAATTTATTTCAAAATTTGTTAAATCTGCAGGACATTGAAAATAGGTTAAATTTTATTAAATTACCTGAAAACTAGTTACAATCTTCTCTGGAACGATCTAAACTTTTTTGTATATATTTTTTTCGAAAATAGGAATTTTAAGTAAAACGCGACCAAGTTGAGGTCAATCGGTTAAATACACTCACAAAATTGAATTAAATACAACTTATGATAAAAACATCATTTTTATGTATTTCCATGTAATTGTGGTTATTATTTACATAAACAATTTATTCACTTCCGACTCAGTTGGAAAAGATAAATCTGCCGAGTTTTTCTTTTGAATCGAGAAGGACTTCGCAAGTTGATTCTAAGAAGAAAAAATAACATAAATTCACCGATAAAAGATATGCTGAGTCAATTGTATTTAATTTTAAATATTCTTTTTAAAATTTTAATTCTCATTAATTACACAAAACTTTTAGTACATTGTATTCAAACAACAAATAAGTTGTTAATGGGCTATTAAATTTGTTTTGTATTTTTGTTTTTGCGCAAAAACTTAAAGTTGGATAAATTAAAAATGCATAAATTATATGCGATCAATTTTCAAACGGGGGAACGGGGGGTGTGGGGGGGGGGAAACAGGGGGGAGGGGCGGGAGGAAGAGGAGGGGGGGGGGGGGGGGGGGGGAATAAAGTTAATAAAACATGCACGAATTTATGTGAATTACTTCAAACGAGTGCATAATTCTTTATCTTATCAATTTGAAATTAAAAAAAAACTATTAGAAACGATAAGTTAATACACAAAACTATTTCAGTAGGAAATAAAAATAATATTAATTTGCTTTCATAAGTACCTTTTTCTCGAATTTTTGCCGGCACTGCATTTTTATGTAATTGTTTTCTTTATTGTTTATAATTATAGTCTGACATTAAAACATGTTCTTAACTTTCATAAAGCGTCAATATCTACGAGAGCAATAACAATGTTCCCACAATTTTTTTGCCACTCGCTGGCGCGGTGTACAGGGTTATTCAATATAAATTACCTACCCCTTATTATTGTTATTATTGCTCGTAGAAAAAAATCAAACATGAAAGCTGTATAGTTCTAATTGAATTTTCTTAAAACGCCATCAATAGTTCAGTTACTGCCGTTTACAGGGCGCAAATAAAAATATGATGTATTTTTTTAACGTAACACCCTGTATATTATTATATTTTGAAGAGATTTTTTTTTCAGATTTAAAAAATATAATATGTTGTCTTTTATCTTGCCGTTATTGAGTTATTAATCGTAGAATATCAGTTATTTAATACGGAATTGTTAATTTTGTCAAAGTAAGCATATGTAAATCACAAATGTTGTGTTTGATAATTGATATCATTAATTAAATCACCAAAATCGTTTATAGTGAAGCAGTTGGCTGGAAATCCCAAGCTTACCATATGAAACATATATTTGGATTTAATCAATATATTATTTATTTTTTGTTCAAAAAGTAAAATATTGTTTTGTATATTAAAAAGTTTTAAAACTTAGGATGTGGACTAGATTGCATGTAAATTCAATTTTTTGTTTTTGAGATTTGGTATTAATATTTTCTGCTTATATTATATTTGAAACATGAAAAGAGTATGTGGTTTAAGTTGCCTACAGAGCTGTGTTACAATCAACAAGTATTATTATTCATCATTTTTATTTTAAGCAAAGTGGGCAGGAAATTTTTCGTGGTTTAGTCTGAGACGGGAAATATTAGCACTAAAAAATCTAGAAATGCACTCTTCAACCAGGATATCGTTTTTACGGTTGCAGCAGAAATAAAACTTAAATTGCACAGATAAACACTTTAATATTAACTAAAAATCTCGAAATCAATTACGTCGGAAGTTTTATCGCGATTTATAGAAATAACGGGTCTTATCATCCATCTGAACCTCTTTTCTCTCGAAGACTTCAGGAAGGAATGGTTGAAAGGCAAAAGGGGCGACAGTTGCCACTACTAGGAAATTCTGCGGTAAGATCTACCGATTAAAAAGAGCGTTGACCTCGACATTTCTAACTGAGAAAACAAAATTCAGTAGGTTTAATCACCCGCGGAGGCGAGGCCAAAAGAAGAATTGTCTGAGAAGGAAGCACACTAAATTAGATATTTACAATGCAACGGAAATTGCAAATTGTTTGGAACACGTTCCGAACATACTCCCGCCTCGTTGAAATCTCGGATTTTAACAAAAACTAAACTATTAATCTAACCTATAATGCAATGGGAAAATATGGAACTAGGAAGCTACCTTAAGCAAACAAATACATGTAATAATAACAATAACTATATTAGACCTTCTGCTCTAGGCAGTGTGCAAACCTTAGTAATAGGTCTCTTGAGCATTCGTTCCTTTACTCCTCATGAAGGCCCACTACGTGGAGTTATTTAATCAATTAAGTAGAAACTACTAATATGTAATACTTTAATATTAACTAAAAGCCTCGAAATCAATTAGATAAAGGAATTAAGGAGAGAGTTGACTCGACATTTCTAAGTAGAAAAAAAATCAGTAGGTTTAACCACCAGCAGAGGCGTCGCCAAAAGAAGAATTGTCTGAGAAGGAAGCACACTAAATTAGATTGCAAATTATTTGGAACACGTTCCGAACAGTTGTTTTTATTATTGTCTACATAGTTATCCTAAATTTCTTCCCATTCTCTTCAATATTTACTTTTTAATAGTGGATATATATCCATAAAAACTAAGTGTGTCTCTGTCGTAGGCATACAAACTGCTTCTTTTGCAAGTTTATCTACTACCTCACCCAAACATAAACTATTTCAAATCCTTTTTGTTTTATTACAAATTGGTGTCTTATTATACTGCAAATTAATTCATTATTTAGCTGGTTGTTCAAGAAAGTTTTGATGGATTGTAACACGGATTTAGAATCACTATGTTGCGCCAATTACCTTCAATTACCCATTGCAATGCTCTTTCTATTGCATACGGTTCTGCTGTGTAAATTGAATTGTAGAAATTTAACTTATATTTACGTGATATACCGGGTCTGGCAAAATGTATTACCCATTTTTAACTAGTTATAACACTTTAATTACATTAATAAAATTAAATAACAATACAAATTTTTAAAGGCAAAGTACCAGGAGATTCTTATTTCTTGAAAATAGCGTCTAGCAAATGACCGCCTTCTTGAACAATGCATTCTTCCAAATTCTTGATAAATATTTGCATTACGGCGCGAGGGATGTGCCTTGGAATAGCATTCACTTCATTTCTTATGTTAGCTTTCAGTTCCTCAAGGTCTCTAGGTTTATTTACATAAACTTTACCTTTTAAAAGCCCCAAAGATACAAATCGGGGGCCGAGTAGGCCAAGGGAAGTTACCATTTCTTGAAATTAATCTCCCATGAAATGTTTCTCTTAAAATAACCGAGTTCTTCCCATTTACGCGGTACCAGGACATAATGGTTTTACGTTGAGGGCAATAGCGAGTGTTAAAATGGCGACGAAATTGTCTTTTGAACAACAACAACAATTGAATAAATTTGTTATACTCAGTATACTATTGGCGCGGAGTAATAAACCTGTCAGAATTATCTAATTTCCCGTATTGCAGTGGCGTAGGTACCTGATACGTTTGGAAAATCATATTTTTAAGTAGGTAAATATATTATAATAGTAAAATCTACCTTGATATGAATTATTATGTGGTTATATGTTCATTTATTTTATTTGTATAGTAGATCACATTACAAATTTTACTTCTTACGTATTATATACCATTATTTTTGTATCTTGGTATAATACCCACATCTACGGCTATGATTTCTCGTTTCGTCAGTACCTGGGCTGATGTCAACGTGTTTACACAGACTAAACTATTGTTCTCAGACCCTAGATGGTTTAAATTTATTGGTTTTTACTTAACCGTAGAAAGTACCACTTTCACAAGAAAATAAAAAGAATTATTTCAAGCAATTATGATTTATTACTCCGCGCCAATAGTATACAGACTTTAGCACAAAACACATGATGTTGCACTGACCAACGCTTTAACAACTGTCAAAACATGTCACAAAATTTCCAGAGCCTACTCGTTAAAAATCCGAATTATTTTTTAATCTTATCCAAGTTAATAAATTTGTATAACCCTTTAAAAATGGGTAATACATTTTGCCGGACCCAGTATTATAACTATATACATAGTGGTCCAACGATAAGTTTGCCCCTAGTTTTTCATTTTTTTTTTGTAATTGAACACAAAAAAGCTCGGACACGTCCATTTTGATTTTGAGGGGGACACATTTTCCGACCTGCGCGTTTAATCCCTAGCGGTGGTGAGTAACAAATTCCTTTAAAGCCGTTTTCGCATTAACTGTTTTAGTAAAATTCAACAAATAAGGTATCATTAGAAAGACAATTTTGTTCCCTTTCAAATGATATATCACTTGACTTCTCTGTCTATTTAAAATTTTAGGGTTGTTACTCTCACCCCCGCTAGGAGGTTAAAAGGCAGGTCGAAAAATATGTTTAAAATGTGTCCCCTTCAAAAGCAAAATCGACGTGTCCGAATTTTGTTGCGTTCAATTACAAAAAAAAGTGAAAAGCTAGGTGAAAACTATTCGTTGGACCACTGTGTATAAAATGTAGCTTGTTCCATTTTTTGTTTTTGATCTATCTGTATAGATATGCGTATAATGTTCATAATTGGCTAGAATGTTGTTATGGTATTCTTTGTTATCGGTATATTCGGGAAAACAAACTATTGGGCAAACCTCATAGGTTCTATAATCTATTGAAAAAAACGGTAAAAATTTTTTTTTGAGTGATCGAATATAGAAGTGTATCGTTATACGCATTCACTGAGGGAGGATTATTTTTAACCTCCAGTATTTATTAGTCATACATTCTAAGAACAAGGAGTGAATTGTGTCTAATAGTTTCTTTCTTGTTACCGTTATTATAATAATTTGTTTACGAGCCAGAGGTAACGCCTTCTCAAGTTAAGTGGTAGTTTTTGGGATTCTGCCAAAATTACATTAATTGGTGACGACTTCATAAGTTCGAGAGAGAAATTCTGAGAGCTCAATATTGAATTCCGTCTATAATTAATAGATTTGAATTGGAAGTCGATCCGTATGCTATAAATCCATAATCCACTATAGAACGAATATAGTGCTTATAAAACTGAATGCACATTTAGTTTTTATTAGTTGAAATAGTATATTAAAGAACTAGTTTCAGAAGACGTATTTTATAAGATGAGTACACGGGGAGTTTTCGAAAGTACGAGTCGCTAAATGTCTTCTGAAACGAATTCTTTATACTATTTTGGGTTTTTCAGATTGATTTTAAAAAATAAAATTTAGGGAATTTTGAAGTGTAATTGCTAAGGTGATAATATATTTTCATTAAACTTTGGTTTAAATGCTAGTTTTAAGTTTAATTAGTACATTTATCATATGTTTCATTAAAAAAAAATGGGTGGAAATAAAAATAAGTAGATAAATAAATCTACTGAACATTAATTACGATTTAAATTAATGCACACCGAACGTAATGACAGCTTGGACGTTATCAGTGTTACCACCGTTCGGAATAAAAATTGTTCTATTTCTATAAGAGAACTCAAATTTCTATAAAATAACTCATTTGGGTGCTTTTATAGCTCTGTAAGCGACCCAAAATAGAAAAAAAATTATTTATTGATATACCTGTTAATTTACTTCAGTTATTTTTTTATTAATTTCTTAATTGTAACTAAAATATAAATTTAAGAATACCGAGTTTTATTTCCTCATAAAAATTGACGCCACTGTTAAACGTGGGAAAAGCAGTTTACGTACCGATCGCTTCAGGTACTTTGAATATAAATTCTTTTTTGTTCTAGTCGAAAAGATTTCGTGTACCACTGTTTTAAAAAAGTAGGTGTCATATTTCCCCGACCTAGTGTGAAATCTTACCTTACTTTCAAAAAATAAAATCTTGATTTTAATGGGATTTCTTGTAGCTATGTACTTTGCGTGTTGTAGGACACGAAACTAGTTTGTTTCAAACTTTACTCAAAATAAATTTCATTCTACATAACAATAACTACAATTTTATTGTTATAAAGTAATATACATTGGCATACAAAAGCTAATTGCTGATAACCTAAGTGTATAAATAGTATAAATCTTCTAGAAACATTGTCATAGTTTAAACCATAAACATTTCATTCATTAAAAAAATGTAACAAATTTTCAACCAAATATACTTCAAAATCATTCATTCAGTATATTCACAAGAATGATTACAAAAACGATCACCATTTTGATATATTCAGTGTAACCTGAGTGTATATTAAGCTATTATTCGAACCGATTTAATTTTATTAATAAATACAAAAAAGAATTAAGTGCCTTACAAATACTGATATTTAATACGTAGTACTAGCAATAGTAAATAATTTTTGGCGTTATACTTAATAGGCATTATTTTAAACGTTTTCAAATTAAAATAAGCGTTACAAAAATTTTATTTGGATAATTTCTATCGTTGACTCCATTAAAATGTACTTGTTCAATACGAAATATCACTTTAGTGTAGTATAGTTATAGGTACTAAATAAGAATAAATAATCGATTTGATTGTAAAATTAAATTGGTTAAGAGAGCTGTTCAAATTTGAAAGCTTAATTTGGTAATTAATTTGATAACTGATAGATCATTAATCATCACCAGCACCCGTACAACATGAACTTCTACCATCAGACTGTTTTTTGTTTAAATCTACAGTATCACTGTATGTACACTCTGTTCTGTCAGCTCTGATTTCAGCACGTAGCCAGTGCTGTACCGCCAATTTAAAAGCTTCCTGAACGTTGCTCGCGTTTTTTGCCGAAGTTTCTATACAGCTCGCTATACCATTTTCGTTACACCACGTTTCTAGTTCTAATTGGGATACTTCGCGTTCTTCAACTGCTACATCGGACTGCAACGAAAAATATATATGAACATATTTATTAAAATTGAAATCGGTACGTGCATAAAAATTAAAGCAATTGTGAAACATATTCAATAAAAAGTTTTTGTAAAGTTTATCCCAAATTAGCTTTCGCATAACTAATCAAAGTACACCATTATCAAATAAATAGATATAAATAGAATAACAAGATTCTCAACGTGCCCTTCATCAAGAGCTATGCACATTCAATTCTTCGATTAGGTTGCCCCTCCCAATTATAATTTTGCAGATTAGTCCTGATTTGGGCAAATGATTGCTCTATCCTTCCAATAAGTTCTTCTCTTGTAGCTGGTTTTCCTCGGTGATCAACCAATGTGTTTTCGCATGACCAAAAACTAAAAATCTAATGGATTCAAATCTGGAGATCGTGGTGGCCAACGGATAGGCCCGTTGCTATACTTAAACGGCATCGTGCATTCGTTATTGGAAAGGTAATTAACGAAACTCGTTGGAAAAGTACCAAACATAACTAGTGCCATGATTTTCTTCAGGCTCACCAAAGCCGTAAAATAATTGAATGGATTGTTTATGGAATCCATGGTAATACTGTAATATGACAAGGGTAAGTATGATCACATCATGACCATAACTTAGTAGGGTTATAGCAATATCTTGAAAAGGAAGTCCCTATGTGAAAAAACTTCACAGAATCATTTAGCTTAGAGTTGGTCAAGCAACACTTTTTGGACCATTCCAGGTTGGACATCCTGTTTATCATCGTATAAAACACTGCTCTTCCTCTCCACTTAGAATTTAAATCAGATCAAAATCAGATTTATATTTAATATGGGGAAATGGTTATAATAATATACATGGATCCGACAAAATCTACAGTGACCGGCAAAGAGTTTGCTACAAATAAAAAAAATTTTTGTAATTGAGATAATCAAAATTTCTTTTGACAAATAATTCAACATATCGAGATGACTAAAAAAGCACTTTGACAAACGTCATGTTTGACCACTGTCATGGCAGACAAATTAAAAAAAATTTCCTTAAATATGTAAAAGTGAGGTTAAATGACAAGATATTGAAAAATGCCTAAGAAAAGTTGTTCAGAATTAGATTATACGTCTATGTGCAAATTTAAAAAAGAAAATAACGACTTTTCAAAAATACCGGTTTTCTAGCATTTTTTCCGGAAATATTGAGAAAACTAAATTTTTTGCGTTTGATTGCATAAAACACAATAAAACCAACAAATAAACTTCACAATCCAGTAATTTTGATTTATTAGTCTACCAATGGACTGTAAAGAACAAAAAACATTGTTTTTTTAGGACTGACTTTGTTGCAATGGCCTACAGAAAACAAAAGGTTGAAAACAAATTTAGAATTATTTTAAAATAGTCCTAAAATGATCAATTCTTCCATGCTAAACAATTTTTACAATTATTGCCTGGATAATAAGCTCATACAAAAACATACAAAAAAATTCCGGAAAAAATGCCGGAACACTGATATTTTAAAAAGTCACTATTTTCTTTTGAAAATTTACACATAGACGTATAATCTAATTTTGAACAACTTTTCTCTTAGGGATTTTTCAATATCTCGTCGTCTAACCTCGCTTTTTACATATTTAAGGGATATTTTTAAATCATTTTTTGAAAGAACTTAAAATAACTCAAAGAACCACACATTTTAGGTAGGGAAATAGGGAATGCTGGTATAGGACGAAGGACAATCAAAAAAGAAAGCCGCTCATATTATAATATACAGTGTGTTCTATTTAAAATAAGCGACTAAATGAACATTAAAGTTGTCTAAGTGTGACCTCCTGTTTTGAAGACTCTGTACAATTTGAAACATTTGTAGTTTATTTACACATAAGTTCTAATCTCATAAACGTATAAAAATATTTATTAGAATTTAACATAGGAGGCGTTATTAATTTTGAAAGTTGGATTAGTTTTTGTATAATATTTTCTTAAACATCAAAATAACTTAACAAATATTAATTTTAGAGTTAATAAATGTTATTGAAAGTTGTCTTAAAATATTAAGTAGAATTCAAATCTTGCATAAAAACTTAACATGCTATTTAAAATAAGGGAAGTTTGCGTGAACTTCCGGTATATCCGAAGTACCATCAACCGTGTCATTATTTTCATTAAATAGAACACCTCTGAAACACAATGTGCGCAAATTTTCAGGTTCAATTTATTTGTAGTTTCACCACAACGCCTAATAGGCCAGACACCGTGAAGCACCCTGTATGCAAAACCAATGCCAATGTTAAAAATTATACTTTATTTATTTATATGACTGGTTTTGACTCGATGAAGTCATCGTCAGCATTTGGTGTAAAATGTTACAAATTAAATTGACTATGACATTAAATTAAAAATAATTAAAATGTGTGTCTTGCGACATCTCGTGTTAACATGGACACATGTAATTTAGTATAAACTAAGTAAATGCCAACAGTTAAAGGAGGTATGAACCAACAAAATTTTTTGTAGAGCATAAAATTCTAAGAACAAATTTTCAAACCGCATGTTTCTAGAAGTTGCCGTTCTTGCAATATAAATGTTTTAAAGTTGACTCGAAATGCGTGTGACGTCATGAATGCATATAAATTGCAAGAGTATCGAGAATCAGGTTGCGCCGCATCAGTTTGCAGTACCTACTACCGATGAACTGTTCAAGGTAGTTATTAACTAAAGTTATTATTTATAATATCTTACCCCGTGAAAATATGGCCTTCGGTTTTGAACCAAAATATTCAGAAAATGAACTGCAGCTGATGAAACAACGCCAAAAAGAAACCGACGATGAAGCAAAACTGGGCGATTAAATAATACCAGTTGGTGTTTATGTAGTAATTGTGAAAACACGCCTACCGTACAAGAATGTATTTGTTGTTTGGAAAGCGAATTTAATAACCACAGTACGAGTGGTGAAAATGCTTGTATTACCTTACACAAAAGTTTTGAGAGCTTAGCTTTAAATTTAGATACTTTAAATATGGTACGTGACAGAATGTGTAATTTTGCATTGTAAAACTAATACTGACAAGCAATTGGGATTATAATTCAGTATTCCCTGCAGTAACTGAATTTTTCAATCATCTGGCTTTTTTTTTTCATATTTTATTTTTAAAAATGCCACTTCTTTGATGAATTTGGATAACTGAACATCGCTACCAACAACTTCTCTAGAAAACGTTATAATTATGTTATACAAATAGCTAATATAGATCGGATATACACCACTTTATAAGAAAAAATGAAGCAATGAAGTTTGCAAACCGCGAGTAACGCGACGTAGATTTGATAAAAGTATCATTATTTTAGAATTTGCCTGAATAACTTTCAGTCAGTTTCTAAAACAAACAGAAGTTACTGTTTTATATTTTCTTTATCTATTTAACTTTATTATTGGGTTGAATGTTAAAACATATTACTCACTTTTATTTAAAAAATTACATTGTGCAATTTAAATAAACAAAATACTTTCTACCATAAATTATAAGTAAGTATAACACAAATCATATCAAACTCTTAAAATTCGTAGGCAAATATGCCTAAAAAAGCGATAGTATAAGACAAAATTAAAACTAATTTCTTTTTCGCAAAAATAAAATTTAATATACAGGGTGGACCACCAGTAACGTGTCTCGGTTTGTAGATCCCAAACGATAATTTTATTTTAACATCCATTTAAACAGGCATTTGTGGTGAACAATTACAGCTATAATTTAAAAATAGTTTGAATTATACAGAATGTCCCAATAAAATTACTATAGCGAAATATATATTTATTTAAAATGGAAACACACATGGATTTTATTGCATATCTTGAGATCATCAAAATACCAAATTCACCATTAAGGTAAAAATTAACTTTAACAAATCATATTCTGGTAATGAATTTGATGACCACCTTTGATGTAACATTTAAAACAAGGTGTTCAAAAAACTATTAGTCTTTTCCATCAAATTCTAGATATCAATTACTTTGTTATTTTAATGGGACACTTACTATCAGTTTCAAAAAGCAAGAACCTGAGTTTAGAATATTATAATTTTTTATTAGGCGTTCGATTGTTTTGTAAGTTGGCATGTATTTACCTGGTACATGTTTACTAGCAGTCAATAAATGTCAAATTTGTAGATGGACTTCTTTCGGCAGTTATTTATAAATAAATTTAAAAACGGGTGGTTTTTTTGCACTTATTTACACAAGGAGAATGTAAAGTCTGTAAAGTTCACATATTTTAACTTAATATATATGAAATTTAAACAATAATGTATCCATCCTAGATGAACGGGTTAGTAATTAAAAATCTTCCAAATTTCAAATTTTGATAAGAATGGACCTTTTATCAGTACCTTTAAAAATGTAAAAAAGTTTATTTTTGTTGAACAATCAAGATGTGCAATAAAATACAGGGTGTTCCATTTAAAAATATGTTTGGTATAATACGTTTTATTGGGACATCATGTAAATGTGCAAATTATTTTGAAATTATACCCCTAATTGTTCTACAGATGCATGTTTAAACGAATTTGAGAAATAAATTACCGTTTGGCATCTGCAGACTTACTAGTGGCCCATTCTGTATTAATTACTTATTATAGCAAGGCCGCTTAAATGGCACCTGCTATTGCATTTTTGAAATACTCTAAAACAAAAGCACTTCTTTGTATTGCATTATTGTCCTTGTCCGCAAAACTTAGGCGAATTTGACACAGATCTTCCCTTAATTCTTATTAATATAGTAATGACTTGTGCCAGCGCACACCTACTCTCGATTCATTTTACGAATTTCATGTACTCTTCATTCATATTGGTTAGTCAACTGATGAATGTTAATGTAAGTGCTGAGGCCAATTATTGTTCATGATTGTCTGCTCTTTAGAGCTAATTCATTTTTGTCACTTTGTCATTTTGTCTAGTGTTATAATATTGTCTGACGAAACATTGATATCTTTCGAATTAAGTTCTGTGTTTGGAATTATTTCATAAACAACCATCGGTTTTAAATACCCTATTCAGTACCTATTTGGTATCCATTTTTGTGATCAATAACGATGGCCAATATATTTTTGGGATCTAGGATTTGTAGGTACTTCGATGGTTGTTTCTATATTCATTGATAAACAAATTCGCGTAAAGGCCACTACTTTGCAATAATGCTGATAATGCCGATTATTAAAATAAGTGGTAAGCCCCAACCACTCGGTTTAGAAACGGACTGAATCAGGGCATGGTTCAGGCTGAATGTAAAACGTTAAGAATGATGGATAAGATTTGACAATGCGGCGGATTCGTTGCTCCCAGATTGTAAATTAACTGAAAATGTCAGTCAGATTCTAAAATGATCGGTATTTTAAAAACCTTTTAGAACACGTCTGTCGTAAACTGAAGAATTTTGGCATCCGACTGCGACACAGTTACTTACAGATACGTTTATTTTTTATTTGCAATTTAAAAACTACTGCTCTATACGAGCTTCTGTGGCTGGTTTTGCTTTAAAAATGTTTACGTCTTGTAAAATTGCATTTTTTGATGACCCAGAGGAATAGAAGAATTACAATATACCCAATTGTGACATAATAACATTGAACTCTCATTGTTTTTTATTTTTAAAAGAATATACACAACGTTTCAATTCAATCGTCATCAGGTGAATACTAACAAACTTAGAAACTACTAAAGACGTGATTGGTGAAGCGTTCAAGCGTACCGAAATGCGAGCTGGCCGAACAGATGATTAATTAATGAAAACTTAGTGTAGTTTGAGTTGATTTATACGATCGATCATTGGTTTCCATATGTTGCTTATCTCGACACTTGGATGACTGAAGATCTCCTAGTTGTTGTTGATGGATGCTGCTTCTTTAAATTTTCTTTTGTACCAATGTTCGTGTCGAATACATTTTTATTTTTTTGTAGTTACCTTTAGAGTTTGTTTTTGTTATGATAAAATAGTTTGAAGTGTCAGTTGATTTTTACTAAAGTCAAGTTTTATATTGTATTGAAGAATAGTTAAAATTAGCGTCAGATTAAAATGGGTAGTTTTTCTGCTCTACGCAATAGTTCCTCTCTGTATATGATCTTCGCTTCGGACCATTTCATTCGATTTTGGTTATCCCAGGAGTGTTGCGCGATGACGGATTTAGAAGTTGCTCTCCTCTGTGTGTGAGTCTTCTTTCAGTCTAACGTCTTTTGGTTTCTCCCACGTATGACTGGCCACGATTGACTTTGAAACTTGAATAGATGCAGTTTTAGAATCTCGATTTGAAATCATACTTCTAATAATAGTTGAAGATCGAATACCGTATTTATGTTGTAACTTTTCATGTATGTGTTTTTATTCTGATAAACCTTTTGACATATGAGATGCTACTTTTTTAGTAGGAAAGATTCTACAAAAACACCACAAAACTACAAATAAAAAACATGAAAGTTCAACAGTATGTTATTATTTCACATCAAACAACATTGTTTAATTCATTCAAACGAAATATACCCAATTATTGAATTATTGATACAAAGGTGAACGGTAAATTTGTCTTTAATAAGTGCAGAGATACCGACATAATTTTACGTATAGTTTCGAACTGCAATTCAACTGGGCATCTATTTTTTTCGTATGATAACTATTCAACCAGACATGAGCTCAATATTATGTTGTAGAATAAACTAATGCCAATGCAACTGTACGAAGTGTCTTTGCATCTGCTCCCCAAGTTGTTCCAGGTAATTTTTGAATGACATTGTATTATTAAAGATAACATTAAGTTTTCTACTTTTTTTTCAGTAGGGATTCTTATACCCGCTTCTTCAAGAATAAGTCCTTCGCTAGCTCCTTTGAGTACGTTTTAAGATTGGAATTTAAACCAAATGCGTTTTAGAAAAAAAAATCAGATAAAAGTTATAGATAATAAAATTTCCAACAACTTTTTTATTACGCTTATCTGCTAATAAAAGTTACGTGAAATCAGCGCAACTCTGTAATTACGTTGTAATTAAGCATCGAATCAAAAAATTGTTTAAGCAGTAGTCTATAATTATATTATACAGGATGATTAATTGGTAAATGCGTAAATGGAGATTCTAAAAACATATATTCTATAAGTCTCCGATCCTTTAAACCAAGACACAGATTGTTTATTTATTTCTTTACTTGTCCATAACCCTAAGTTCCACATTGTAAATTTTTTTATATTGGCAACATATTTTCCTTGTCCAGAAAAGTATCTAATAGCGTATACACATTAATGTTTAATCCTGGTACGGACTTGAAGCATTCGAAAATCTTTGTTTACTTAAAAAGACAAAATTTTGAAAATCTTTAGTTTATCGTTTTAAGTCTAAATGTAAAACGAGATCGCCAATACCTGTATTTAGGATAAAAAAATGCCTATATACAGGGTGTTCTATATTCGGACCGACAACGCTCTACCCCAGAGAGGTTCATAAAGTAAATTGATGAATTTTGATATAGAAACATGAACCCTTAAACGGCTTAATTATTGGAGATACAGGGCGTTGAAAAGTTTAAAAAAATTTAAATTTGCAATAAATCAAAAATGGCTTTAAAATAGTTTGTATTACTTCTTGAACAATTTACTTCTTAACCTCTTTAAAAATCGAATTAATAGTGCGGATTGAAGCAAATTGTTTAGCAAAACGCCGATTGAGCAAATTCCACTGCACATAATAATTTGAATATCTTCAGTACTTGCAGACTCTTTGTTTAAAAGCAAATATCTTCAAGACCATTCAATTTAAGAATTATAAAATGTTGGTTCATTTTTCGACCAAAAATGAATAAAGAATTTAAAAAAATTTAAATAATATATTTTCTCCGGTGGCGTAAAAATAGGAGGGTAAAAAGTTGTCACTAACCCTTATAGCACGCCACTGGTTAAATTCTTTTCAAAAGTTAGTTTATGTTAAAATATGACTTTCTTTGAAGAGCATATTGGTTTCACCAAATTTGAAAAAAATTAAAGGCATTTTTAATTTATTGCTAATTTTTATTTTAAACTTTCAACACCCGGTATCTCAGAAACTAATGCCGCTTAAGTGGTCATGTTCCTATATCAAAGTTCACCAATTTACGACCTTTCTGTGATAGAGCGCTTCCGTCGAATATGGCAACACTTTGTGGCTTACCGGGTGATTCAGCGCTAACCCGTTCATTAGAAGTTTATGGACTTCCCGTTAAATATTTGTTTAAAAAATTTGGAATAGGGGATTGGTCGAAAAGTTCTATTTAATTAAATATATTTCTTCTAGCACTTCAAAAGTTTACACCGGAAGTGGTTACCAACTATCTTATTTTAAATGGAATGATATATTTTTTTTTGTATATTTTGATTCTACGCTAAAATCTGAGTTACTTTCATGTAGCACACCCATATGAAAATCAATAGTTTTTGAGATATTCTCATTTTTTTTTAGAAAAATTGGTTTTGTAGAATTGTTTTCAAACGCTTGTCAATGATTGAAAAAGAAAGTTACAGTAACAAAATTTGGGCTATACTTAAGAGGACTGTTAAGTTTTTAAATGTGTGTAATTTGACATCTCATTATTTACAGGGTATTCAAAATGCTTGGCTAAATCTGACTAACTTCAACTGCCCAAAAGTCAATTTTTAAAATGGAACACCCTGTATCTTGTTGCTCTATGTGATGGAGAAGTTAAGTGGTCTTTTCAATCTTCATAAGGGTTCCCTATACCTATTCTGTTACCATTTTCCTGCTATCGATGTATTTACATTCGACACACAATATTTCTCTATTTTATTAAATAATTTTTGACTAGTGGCCTGTGGAAATTAAAAACAATGTGCCTTATTTATCAAACTTGTAAACGTCGACGTGACACATTATACACGATATGGAAATCCACTAAGAATATCTCGAATGAAGACATACTAAATTTATTTTATATTCATGGAGAATGTTACAAGATTATTGAAAGAACTTGCCGTTTGCTTAACGAGAGATATATTCATTTATGGCCTCTAAATAAAATTACATTGTAAAAAAATAGAAGCAAATTAATTTAATTATTAATTTAGCAACTGTTCGATATGCCGTCTGTGGTTTTCTAAGCACAATAAAACTCTTCTGTTAACTTCAGCTATTGTGGATTTTTGAACCATTTGCACATCTACTTCAACGAAGGCAGTTCTTAACCTCGATGTAATAAAGTCATCTCTTGTTATGGACTGGCCTTGAATAGACTTTAGTCTTGACATACCCCCCATAAATAAAAATCCAGGGGTGTTAGGTCAGGGTGATCTGGGGGCCTATAGAGATGGACCATTATGTCCAAACCAACGATCTTCGAACATAAGGGATAATTTCTTGATAAACCTCATGAGCTGAATGGGCTGAAGCACCATTCATTTGGTACCAACATGAATTTAGAAGATTTAGGGGTAAATTTTCCAAAAAATTTGAAACTACTCCTCTAAGCATTTCTAAATATTTATAAATAGAGAAATATTGTGTGTCGAACATAGGTATATAGGGGAACCCTTATGAAGATTGAAAGACCACTTAATTCTCCATCACATAGAGCAACAAGATACAAGTGTTCCATTTAAAAAAATTGATTTTTGGGCAGTTGAAGTTAGTCAGATTTAGCCAAACATTTTGAACACCCTGTAAATAATGAGATGTCAAATTACACATCATTTAAAAACTTCCAATAGTCCTCCTAAGTATAGCCTAAATTTTGTTACTATAACTTTCTTTTCAATCATTGACAAGCGTTTGAAAACAATAATTACAAACCAATTTTTCTCAAAAAATAAGAATATCTCAAAACTTTATATCATTTAGCAGCATTTAAAAATAAGAAAGTTATAGCCACTTCCGGTGTAACCGGAAGTGCTAGAAGAAATTTATTTTAATTAAATAGAACTTTTGAGCAATCCCCCTATTTCAAATTTTTAAACAAATATTTGAACGGAAGTCCATAAACTTCTAATGAACGGGTTAGCTGAATCACCCTATATATACATATCTATCTTGGAAACGCCCTGTATGCTTAACGAAATTGTAATAATATTTTTTTAAGTAAGTTACTAAAATAAAGGAGAAAGTAAAATTGATTGTGTTGAAGTTTTGGCGTTGTGTCCATTCGACGTTTTGTCCATCAGGAGAAGTGTTCGGGTTCCGATAGAATCATAGATAAGTGGTTTCTTTCTCATTCGATTGACAAATTTGACTGTAGTAAAACTAAACGTCGTCAGACAAGATAAATAGCAAGATAAAAACCACAATGTTAAAACTGAAAAATAAATCAATCGTTAACACTTTAAATCCTTCTGAATTTGTTTTATTTGAATTGTTTAAGATTATAATCTAAAAATAACTTATTAATGGGAAAGAAAACCGTAAAAAGACACCAATAAATTTTATAATACACACAAACAGCTACTTAAAACAAGATTAGAACGTTTTCATACTAAATCCTTAGCTATAAATAGACATAAAATGTTAAATTTAGAAACATAATCCTCATTTTTCCTATTAACCATAAAATCATGCAATGCAAGTCGCCACAATTTTGACTTTCAGTGTTCCATAGATATTGCTCTACTATTTTTGTGATAAGTTACGAACAATCTTTTGATATATATTTTCGAAAACAATGAAATCGAATAGTCTTACCAACAAATGCAACACGTCAATTGTTGTCTATCAAAATTTGGAGTGAAATACGAGGATGTATTGATATCTAGTTAGCCTAGACCAGTTCCTTGCATAAACAAAATATTGCGTTACCATAGCAACGAACAATAACTTATTAGAAGTGTCAGTGTAAAGTTTGACGTCAAAAAGTAAACCAGAGTCACGCAATAAATTAAATGAAAAAGATGTCCACCGAAATTGTGAAAATCGAAAAATTGGAGTATCGAGCCATCATCAAGTACCTGTATTTAAAAGGGTTAAGAGGTAAGCAGATTTACGAAGATATGCTTAATACCCTTGGTGATCAATGTCCTTCGTATGCGACCGTCAAAATTGGAATGCAAGCTTCAAAAGAGGTAAATTTTCCATTGAAGATGATGACCGATCGGGAAGGCCAGTTTCTGTGTCAGTCCCCGAAAATATCGATGCAGTTCATGACATGATTTTATCAGACCGTCGAATTGGGCTAAAACGGATATCTGAAGCACTGAATATTTCATACGAACGCGTTCATCATATGGTTCACGTCAATTTGGACATGAGAAAAATTGCTGCAAAATGGATCCCCAAATGTTTGAATGTTGACCAAAAGCGTGCAAGGGTAGAAGCATCGCGTTCGATCTGTGCTCGATTTGAAAACGATGTAGACTTCTTAAACCGAATTGTTACTATGGATGAGACTTGGGTACATTTCTACGATCCAGAAACAAAGCAACAATCGATGGAATGGCGACACTCTGGTTCTCCAAGACCTAAGAAGTTTCGTGTCCAAAATCTGCTGGAAAAGTTCTTGCTTCAGTTTTTGGGATTGCCATGGAGTAATCATGATTGATTTTTGGATAAGGGTAGAACAATAACTGAGATTACTATTCGACATTACTGACCACTCTACGGGAAAATATTAAAGAGAAAAGACGCGGAAAGCTATCCAAAGGTGTTTTGTTTTTGCAGGACAACGCCCCTGCACACAAATCTCATGTTGCCATGCAAAAATTCGTGATTTAGGGTTTGAATTACTAGAACACCCCCTTATTCACCCGATTTGCTCCGTCCGACTATCACCTCTTTTCCTCAACTGAAAAAAAGTTTAAAAGGTCGTACATTTCTTCCAACAAGGAGGTAATAGAAGCTGTGGAGGTCTGGTTTGCAGAGCAAGAAGAAACATTTTTTTGAAAGGTCTAGAGACGTTGCAGGTTCGCTGTAATAAATGTATCCAATTAAGAGGAGAATATGTTGAGTAATAAAATATTTTGACATTGAAATTTTGTTTGGTTCTATAGTAGGCTAAGAATCATATAATAGCCTTTAAATTATTAGCAAAAACAAAACAATATAAAAAAAAAATGGTCACTTAAAGGGTTTCTTAAAAAATTTAAAATAAATAAAAAAAAAAATAATCAATAATAGCAAGAAGAATGCTCTTTAAATTGAATTGTTGCAAATTTATGTAACTTTATTGGAAATGCCATAATAAATTTGTGAAGTTGAGAAACTTCAAATAACGATAATTTAATTTATTCAAATGAAACCCTCCTACTTTTTTTACGGATATCGGTAGAGAATTAAATTTAGAACACTCTTTTTCAAATGATCTATATGACTATCATTTACAGTTTTTAAATAAAACGTACTTTTATCTAAAATATTGCAATTATTGAAATTATTAAGATAAGTAGTAGGCTTTGATGCTCCGTTGATACTAAGACGAATGCAATTGTTTCTATTGATGTTTCTCATTGTTTTTTAAATACGACCACCCATCGAGTGATACCTTAAAATGACGAGCTGACCAAAACGGTTTCAAATATGCACAACAAATTTTTTTCAAAAATTCTTTTCAAGTAAATTGCATCCCTTCAGGGAAAATTTGCAATTTGTATTAATTAATTGTGTCACACTTTCTATATGCTATATGGGTTCTCAATCAAGTCGTCCGCCGGTCCTGTAGACCACGCTTTTAATCTAGTCAGAAGATAATCGAAAATTCGAAGACAATTTTTGACAACGGGTAATTGGAAAACAAAACCAAACCGCGTTAAAATTATAACGGATAAGGAAGGTATCATTACCCTTGTACTTGGATATTTTGTACACATCCGAATGCTTCTAACTGAGCGCCACGGAAGCATTGGGTATATCATTCTACTCAATCCAAAAGTTTTGAAAATAATAATATGCATAATTATACATTCGTCAGTATTTAACCCCATTTGATTATGACAGGCGTGTAAGGTTTTGCGAATTTGTTTTGACAAGAATTGGAGGGAATCCGGAAGTTTTAAAAGACGTCATATGGACCGATGATGCCAAATTTAATAGAGACGAAGTGTTTAACAGGAGAAATAACCATTGGTGGTCAGATTCTTCTCCACATGTAACTCATTTCAACAAAAATTCTGTTTGAATGTCTTTTGTTTGTTGGAAGACAATCAATTATCTCTTTAAAATCTATCACAAAAATTTGACTAGCACTGTGTATTTGGAAATTTTGAATACCACTGTTGAAGATTTTTTAGACGGCCTTTCTTTGATTAAATTATCGAAGGCTTGATATCAACTTGACTTTGCACCAGCTCATTCAACCAATGCAGTAGCTGCTCTCTTAAAAATTTGTTCGAAGATCGTTGGTTGAGGCGTTTAAGTCCATGGGATTGGCCGGTACGTTCTCCTGACCTGAACACCCTTACACCCTTTTTCTTTGTGGTCACATTAAAAGTAAAGTTTATGTGCTCCAGTTGATTCAATTGAAGTACTGAAACAACGTATCCGGAGGGTTTTGAAGAAGTAAATCAGCAATACGTAACTGAACGAAGTACGCA
>JALBCR010003958.1:0-22112 GCA_030710515.1 Abscondita cerata | reverse complement strand
TTTTGCTGCAATACATTAACTATTTATATTAATCCAAAAGAAATACTGTAAATTAGGTATCATGAACTATAAGTAATTGATTTATCCTTTAAAACATAAAACAGCGATCATCCAAATATCTAACACTTAAAAATGTGCATTGATATTTTGGTAGAATATAATTGTAAATAGAAACTAGGGGTTATTTATTATTTAATTGAATTTAAATTTTGAAATTTCAAAAACAAATTAAATCACTTGTTTTTGTATTCATTACATGTGATAATTCATTTAATATTGATTTTCTAAAATTGCAAATGAGTATGCATTTTAGTGCTTACTATATCTGTAAAGTTCACTCTCTTTTCTTGTCTTATCAAATAGACATATTATGACTTTTTCTGTTCCCTAGCAAACCCTGTAGTTTCTATATTTTACCAAATTCTTTCTCATCAATATTCCTCCACTGCTCACGTACGCTTCAACATTTCTACATTTAAAAGTGTTTTAAATAGTTTAGTTTGTTATTATTTTCTTAATTTAACTTACAATCCTTGCACATAGCTTATTCGCATTAAGTTGAAATGTTGAGTTTGGGAACCTAATAGAAGTGTTCAATAAATATAATTTGGTAAAGTTATGACATTGTTACAATACAAACCTAATAGTCCCGTGCAATTAGGTTTTTGACCAAAAAGTTTTAACAGGCTACGACTTGACAAAAAGTTTAGTTTGAGGTATAATAATACGTAAAAAATAAATGTAACAAAAAATAGCGTAGAACTATGGTATTGTAAATTAAAAAAATCATTGTTTAAATTAATTACTATGGTGAAATTATTTTATTAAAGTATAGTTTGTAACAGAATTATTTTTTACGTATGTAATAAAAAAATTAAAAATAATACATATAATTACAAAATAAAAAATACGTATACGAAAAGGATTTGTTTTGGTATGTTTAATTGTACACCAAATCATAAACATTCTAACAAAGAAAATAAGTGGATGCAGAGTTTCAAGAATTTGTATTAAACGAATTTTTTTTTTTAAATTTCTATACTCAGAAAATCTTAACATACAATACATAGTCAGTCACGTGCTTTAATGCAAAGCGATGTAAGCCATGTATTTCAGCAACAAAACTATTTGTAAATGCTTACAACCTGTCATCATCATTAAACTATTCGTTTTGTATTATTTGAGCCCCGATGGTAGTTAATGACTACTACTTCCAAACTCATTATTTTTGTCAGAATTCAAACAAATTATTTACTTATTAGTTTAAATTTGTTTTTTACCTTTAAAACCATTTCTCGCTGAGAGTATATTTTTTTAATTATAATAACAACAAAACATTTATTGGATTTATAATAAAAGACAAAATAATTATTTATGTAGCAAGGGCGTAAATGAATATTTTAGGCCCAGAGGAATGTTACACTCATGAAATTTAAAACTTGGACACCACAATTTCTGTAAACAAAAGTTTGCACATTGTGAAGCGGGCTTAAGGGTATCATTTACAATTCTAACAGCAGGTAGTCTCAGCAGGGGTTAGAAAGGAAGTAATGAATCATTACACTAAGCACGTTTTAGAAAATAGGTAATTTACGTTGCTTACTTAATTTTTTCTTTAAAGAATATATTTGAAGGTATCGCTAATTAAACACCATAGCTCGATTAATTATCGAATCAAAATTTTGTTTAGGAAATGTTTACAAAATAAAATTAGAAATAATTTTGATTTAAAAACGTCTACAAGCAATAACTTTTAAATTAAATCAAAAAACTAAACATGGTTATTTGGGTTGACTGATTATTACTTATTTTTTAATAAATCTAACCTACTAATTATTGTAAGTTATTAAAAAAATCATTAAACTCTCTATTCATAATATTTAGTCCTTACAAAATGTATATTTTATGACGTTTCATTTTTTTGTAGTTAATATAAAAAGTGAAAATAAAAACTAAGGCAATTCTTATTGTCAACGTATATATTTAGTTTTTGACAAGAATTTATTACATAATTATAATTAAGATACCAAGTTATAGTTTAAAATTAAATGAAAACTTTTTTTTTAAATAAAGGTATTACTATATAAATAAATATAAGAAATCAATAATGGGTGTGACCTCCATTATTATTGATACATTCTTGGAGGCGTCTGCTCATTGACGCTATCAAGGTATCAATATAATTAATATTAATCGTTTCCCATGCGGTATCAATGGCTGCAATTAGCGCATTACGGTTTACTGGTATAAAATTTGGCCCTTGTTGTCTTCGGATAACAGCAAGTATTCGAGCCCAAACATTTTCGATAATGTTAAAATCTGGGCTTTTTGCTGGCCAGGGTAACAGCTCCAAGTTATTTGCTTGTATCCAGTTGCGCACAACCTGCGAAGTATGGGTCATCATATCCCGATAGTTAATTATCGAATGTTCCAAGAAAATATGTGTAAATAGTAAATGGAATCTACTAACGTAACGTTAAGTCGTTAATTATAGTTACATAACTCTCCTTTCATAAGATATAGTTCATATTAATATGCTTATTGTAAAGTTCGTACACACCTGAACAACCAAAGCGATGAACAAACAGAACAACGAACCGAACGGCAATCGGAACATTAATTTGGACGGTGCGCAAATGCGTTTGCAGGTTTGGACGAATCTAAACAAAACGGCAAACAAACTTATGCGGGAGAATTAAATTATTTATTTTTGTCCTCCCTTTTGTGGGTTTGTTGTGTTTTAGGTAATATTATGGAGTTGACAGAAGAAAAATGTTTTAAATTAATCAGTGTTTAAGAATGCAAGAAAAAATGATGTCCCTATTAGCATCATTTGGGCGGGAAATTTCCAAAATAAAAAAAAAAGCGAAGTAAATTATAATTTTTACTCTTCTTTGTGCGTAAAAATTTGGTTGGCACTATCTTCTTGTTTTCCTGCAATTTTCTCTTCAATAATAAATATATATGAACTGAAAACTACTGAAAATAATTATGGGAACAGCACAAACGTTCCGTTTGTTGTTCGGATTGTGGAAATCATAAAAGATCGTTTGTCGTTCTGTTTGACTTTCGGTTCGTTGTTATGTTTGTTGCTCGGTTTGTTGTTCAGGTGTGTACGAAGCTTTACAACTTAAGCAACAATTTTTTGGCGAATAAAGATTAGTTTGTGATGTAATATTAGAAACACAAATTTATATCATATCAAATTTATGACAACTTAAAACCAAGAACGTGTATGTTATTGCTAAGAAATTATTAAGGAAAAGCGCAATTGCAGTGTAAATATTTATAATTAGATATTTTCGAAAGTTTATAAGTCCTCTATTGTAATCTTAATACTTAAAAGAAAATCCTGTCCATTAGCATTATAAGGAAATGGCTTTTACTTTATGAATAAGTTTCAATAACAATAGAATATCCTTGCTTGTTTAATTTACTTCCTTTGAGTCATATTGCTCTAAGGGTTGTTACATTGGTCATTAGAAGTATGTAATAAATAAACAATTACCTACTGTTTGAGAAGGGGTAGTGTGAACCAATAAATAAAGTAAGAAATGTAAATTCCATTTTAGTTTAAAATTTCAAGTGTTGTGAAATGCCACCTCATCTCGGTGCTGATTTGAAAGCGCGGATTGTTTCGGAATTAGCGGCGGGCCGTAGCGTGCGTGAAATTTCATGTTAGATATACCAAAAAGCACCGTAGGGCATTACCGAGTAAAATGGAATCTTGAACACACTTTGGAAAGAGCCATCGGAAGTGGTAGACCTAAAGTATCTACACGTGCTCAAGATCTCGAGTTGTTTCATTACGTAACAGAACAACCATTTGCTACATACTCAGGGCTATAGCAGATACACATTTCCCCGGATGCCGTATAACTGCACAAAAAGATTAAAGGAGATGGGAATAAAGAAGTATAATGCTGCTGAAAGAAGTTCTCAGTGACGAAAAATATGAGACGTCGTCTTGAATTTGCAACGATATGTGAACGAAATAGTTCGGGATCTGTTGAATTAACATTTTCATAATGTATTCATACTTCGCGGGTTGTGCGCAATTGGATACGAGAAAATAACTTGAGCTGTTACCCTGGCCAGCAAAAAGCCCAGATTTTAACATTATCGAAAATGTTTGGGCTCGAATACTTGCTGTTATCCGAAGACAACAAGGGCCAAATTTTATACCAGTAAACCGTAATGCACTAATTGCAGCCATTGATACCGCATGGGAAACGATTAATATTAATTATATTGATACCTTGATAGCGTCAATGAGCAGACGCCTCCAAGAATGTATCAATAATAATGGAGGTCACACCCATTATTGATTTCTTATATTTATTTATATAGTAATACCTTTATTTAAAAAAAAAGTTTTCATTTAATTTTAAACTATAACTTGGTATCTTAATTATAATTATGTAATAAATTCTTGTCAAAAACTAAATATATACGTTGACAATAAGAATTGCCTTAGTTTTTTATATTAACTACAAAAAAATGAAACGTCATAAAATATACATTTTGTAAGGACTAAATATTATGAATAGAGAGTTTAATGATTTTTTTAATAACTTACAATAATTAGTAGGTTAGATTTATTTAAAAATAAGTAATAATCAGTCAACCCAAATAACCATGTTTAGTTTTTGATTTAATTTAAAAGTTATTGCTTGTAGACGTTTTTAAATCAAAATTATTTCTAATTTTATTTTGTAAACATTTCCTAAACAAAATTTTGATTCGATAATTAATCGAGCTATGGTGTTTAATTAGCGATACCTTCAAATATATTCTTTAAAGAAAAATTAAGTAAGCAACGTAAATTACCTATTTTCTAAAACGTGCTTAGTGTAATGATTCATTCTACAGTCCTTCTATAAGATAACCCCTGCTGAGACTACCTGCTGTTAGAATTGTAAATGATACCCTTAAGCCCGCTTCACAATGTGCAAACTTTTGTTTACAGAAATTGTGGTGTCCAAGTTTTAAATTTCATGAGTGTACGTTGTACTGAGTGTAATCGAGGGGCAACAATCAGACGAGGGCCTAAAACAGCTTTACGACCGAGCTGCATATTAATTTACATGTTTCATTATTTTGTATACAAAAAGTAAAACATTTACAAATTGCGTTAATCTACTGTGTTATTACCATCATAGGTGCCTATATATTTTCATTTGTCACTCACAGTGACATCAAAATGTGCTTCTAGCATATTTGGGAAGTCAGAAATATTTAAATCATAAACATCTTGGTTTATTCTAATGTTAGGCCGCTATCTCAATTAATGAAAATTCAGAAATAACTGTATTCCTAAAAAAAATTTGACGGATACAAATCCTAAAAATTATAAATTTTAACAAGGGACGAATTTTAAAATTTACAGGAATCTCCAAGTAATAAATTTGATGACAGTATGTAACTGTTTTGATTAATAATATTATACCTAACATATATAAAAATTAGGTGACTTTAATCATTGAATTGCTGGGACTTGCCCAGAGAGGAATTGTTGTTATCCATTGACGATATTGACAATTTATGGTCTGTTTTAATGATTGTAAAGGTCTAGTCTGGCCTATGTTTTGGAAATAAACGATCTTATTTGAATTGCATTCACATGTTGTTAATCTAAACTACAAGCAGCGTATTAATAATAAATTACACACTTATTTTATGCTTACCCGAAACAGATTTCGAAATGTTTTAGCCTTATAAAACTGTTTTGTCATACAAGAGTAGATTACGATGGAAATAATAAACGGAATGCAAATCATCATAGAGAACAAGCAATAACATGACTAAATTAAGCAAATAGAAAATAAAGGAAGGGAAAATTAGAAGAAAAAATGATTAACTAGGTTACGGAGATTAGACTACTAAAGCACAGATTAATGATGTGGTGGGGTTAAGACAGATGCGAACTCTGTGTCGGTCTGTTTATGTTTCGGGTCGTTATTTCATGACCTCCAAACAAGACGCCATATTTTTGTTGGTGTTATTTTGCGGAATTTTAAATTGCCTATACACTGAATGCGAACAAGTAAACTTCTACTTTTGATATCGGATTTTATTGCTTTAAAACACAAACAACTTTTGTTTAGTGTTTGATTTGCAAGGGGAACCATACACCAAGTTCCACCACGACCCTTTACCAGACATTTTCTATACCACAATCACAAAACACGTAGGGACGTTTTCAAACAGCAAAACACGATAAAATTAGACAATAATAAATAAATATTGAAGCGTATAAATTGTTTGTTGTTTACAACACCAACAAAAATGGAGAATTAACGCATGCGCAAAGAATCTCTACAACTCGAGTTTCGCATCTGTTCTAACCCTGTACCACATCATTAATCTGTGCCACATCATCTGTGACTAAAGTTTTAAGAGGGATGGCTGCATTCATGCAGTGAAATAGAAGCACTGTGAAGTGTGAAGTGCAAATTGCACATAAATGTTTACAGAATACAGTTTTTTAACAAACGTATCAATCATTACAATATTGTTAAAGTTGATCACAGAATAGTCAATACAATGGGCGTCCGATCTAACAGTCTAAAGGAACCTGATCTGTTTGAAAGAATACAGCTAATATACACCAATGGCGATTTGGTTGTATCCAGCAATACATTAGATCAATTTTTAACTATTTAAAACCAAAGCCCACGGGTGTGTGCACACTTTTAAGCCCGCGGGCAACAAGTTGTACTTTACGCTTAAAATGGGTTAAAAAAGTCAATTTTGTTTGATCGTGTAAAAATATGTTTTATTACACATATAATTATTTACAGGCTCAACTTTAAATTCTTTTTTTACATATATATAGGGCAAACAAATTTTGTAGTTATTCATTGTGGTCACTGCTGTCAAACATCACTAACAGTATTGTATCACTATCATTGCTAACATTTATAATAATCGGTTCGACATCGTCCAGCAAATTGTCCACATCCCACATTTCGGCTTCTGTCGTTATTACGTGTTTAATATAATTTTTCCATTTTTGTAGGTGTAATCCAAATATGCTTCAGTAATTAAATTTTACTTTGTCTTGTTTAAATGTTGTGTTGTGTCTGGCGATATATCTTTTTTACTTCACTCCACATCATTTCACAGTTCGCAGTGGTAGGGTGAAGCCGCAAAATTTTACGTTGTGCCGCTTTGCAATGTTCTTATTACATAATTATTGTCGTATTTTGCTCAGGCACTGACGACTTCCAGCAGTTCTGCTTTTAATAACTTTTTAAAATATAAATCTTTGGATCGAAGCCATGTCTGAATTTCCTGTTTATTTGAGGCGTTGTAGGAACCTCTTTCTAATCTCCTGCTATGGTAAGAAGCATTGTCCATAACCACAACAGTTTTTTCGTTGTTGGCAGTTAGGAAGAGATGATTTTCGAACCAACTTTCAAAAATATCCTTATCCATTTTACCATGGTAGAATATCGGCGTTTTTTCTTTGCCAGAAAAGTCAGTTCTGCTTCATCAATGAAGCCGCCGTTTTTGCATCCTGCGTGTACCAGAACAACAAACGAGGACCATGAGTTGTAAGAGCTTTAAACTGGTTGATAAACCAGGACAAATGCTCTCGTGAGATGTTATGGATTTATCTACCCATTCTTTCGACACACTATGACCTATATATGCCACCCAAAATTCATCTAAGTACACTATATTATAATCATCTTCGCGATACCGACAAATCGAGCGTAAATAACGATGATTGCAAGGAAACTATTTCTGACTTTTTAATTAATATCGTTTTTCTGCCACGCTTCATGAATTAAAAATCCATATCAACATACGATATAATGTGTCTGTGCAAATGAGAAACATTTCAACATTATTTTACCAGCTAATATGGAGTTCAGAAGTCAGAGTGTTTATTTTCTCGAAAAACTGGTGGAGACACTGAGTGCTTCATCGTGAGGTTGCGAATTTTAGCGATTCTAGCCACCATGCGGCTGCTGCAATCCAGCAGGTGCCATATACCCTTTGCGTATGCTGTGAATTGTTTTCTTTGAAACGCCACCATTGGGACACTAATTTTATTGCAATTGATAGTGAATTGTTGCCTCGTTGGGTGATTGCAATTGATAATGTACAAGTTCATTATCATCTAGCTTTCCTTGACAAAATGAGGTGCTGATCACGTTTGTGTTGAACTATTAGGTATGTGCCATTTCTGGTTGGAAGTTAGGGCACAAAGTAACAACCACAAATAACAATGAACAATAAAACAGTAAACACATGACTCGCCGATGCGATAGGAAGAATCCGCGATGTAGATACGAAATAACAAAAACATGATGGAAACTTTAAATGGCAAGCAGATTAATTATATCGTAAAATTGCATTAAGTAATTAACGTTCCAAATCTACAAAAATATATTTAAAAAATTCTATTTCACCTATTAAGATATCTTTTAATTACAAAATACCTTAATTGTATGTCATTATGCGACATAATTACAAGAAAATAGGTCTCTTTTAAATTGTTATTATAGAAGTAGTTTCAAAAATGCAAATGAAATACTGTTATTTATTTATTGGGGTACCTAACAAATAAATATGATTATATTGTTGAAATATAATTGCAGGCAATATTACTACGAAAATTTGTAATTTACTGCAAGTAGACATCTTTTAACGCATTTAACCATCGGCTGAGAAACTTGTTGGGAAACCTCCGGATTACATCCAAATACATAAACTTTAGAACACGCTTGTCGCCGAGAACTGGCAACGTCGGCAAGAAATCTCTTGCAGGATTGTATGAAATCATTCTAGCCACACTGACGCTGATCGTTGATTGAAATGTTGGTAAAGATAGTCAACCTTGGGATTATGCGACCCCGAAATTTGTTCTAAACATCAGAGGTCGGTAGTATCGCTTTGTGCTAAGAAAATACGTCAATTGTATTGTAGAATTTACAGAAACAGTATTGCCGATAAATGTGAAATAGAAAACTGTAATTTTGCTGATAGTTTATGCTAAGGCACGACATTGTTCCAATGCATCATGCCGTTGATTGAAATATTAGTGCATTGAGTCAATGTTTACAAACAAACAAAAACATGCGTTCTACAATATACAAGAATTTATTGATTTTGTCGACGTACTAATTAAATGTGTGTCCTTTGTTATATATTTTTTCTATTGTCTGTTAATTGCAATGTAATAATATTTATTTGTATCTTTCTTACGTAAGGTTATAACAATGGTTATACCATCATGACAAACACATATACGACAAAGATTGTATATACATACACATGTGAATAAAGTTTATTATTTATGAAAAACCTGCAGATTTAAAAGTATTAATTTCTGTAAAGAAATCGTTGAAAACGTTCTCCCAAAAAAAACAATTTCTTTAAAATACTTTTGAAAATTCCATACTCATATATTTATTACATTAACATCGTTTATCCGTTGAAAATGTTTTAAAATCTATTAGGCTTACGCAAGTAAATTTCTAAATTTTGGTCATTGAAATTAAAATTTTTAACATAGAAACGCTATCCCTTTTTATGTTGGAACGAATGTTGAATTTTTCTTATATTACAATCTAACGTACTCAACTGTTTGCATCTAAACAATATTATAACAAGCCTACTCATTTACTAAAGGTGTTGCTAAAAGTATGCAATTGTAGAATTTCTGACTAAGCCGATAAGGAATGTGACTCATAAACGATAATCCGAAAATGGGTTATTATTTTTTAAGTCACTACATATATAAAAAGTTACATTTGTAATACGTGTAAGGAAATGCTAACAGTTAACGACTCAAGTGTTTTCAATGTGAACGAATCATTAATTCTATATAAAGATTACAGCAAATCTGATGGAATTAAATACTTACACAGACCATCAGAATTCTCAAAATTTGTGTTTTTTTTATTGAAACTTTTACTGAAGAATTTCATCTTTTAAAAACAGATTATGGTTTATTGAAAAAATTAAACTCCGTATAAAAAATGTCTCAACAGCAGTGTGAATTCATGGTTCAGAGAATGCGACACTCATAAACTGTTAATTATCGATCAGTTGGTTAAAATAAAACTATATCGAACCTTAAAGTGGGAGGCTAATAAACATATTTCTAATAGCTATAATTACAGTGATGTCACAAAACCACACCGTAAAATAAGAATATTATCTGCATAAATAAGTGTAAATGTTTGGATATGTTTTATGTATAGCATTGTATTAGGTACGTTATTATTTATGTGTAAATTGTTTGTAAATTATTACTATTATTTTAGATCAGTTGGAATTGTAATTTTGAAACAATGTTTATAATTAATGAGCTATTTTTACTTTAATTAAACTATTTTAATTCGAAACCATGATATTTTGATACAGTTTCAAAGAGTAAAAATCCTAACTTTTTATCTCTACTAACAGATAACAAAGTGTCACTTTTCGTAAATTATTTTTTCCTCGGGAAAAAAGTGAGTACTATTTTTAACACCAAATTTCCCTCAATAATTTTCTAATTCTATTGTAATATGATTTTTCAATATTAAATCGTCATTTATTTCGTCACAGAAAAGAATAGTGTATTATACACGTATTATCCGCACCGCGTCGGGAGACAACACACCTCAAGCTAAAATCTAGTACTTTTATTTTTAGAAGTAATAGGAATAGGTTTTATTACCAAGTGAATTTAAATTTGAAGGTCTAGTGGAACCCACTTTCCTAAAAAACACGGTAACTTGTTGCCTTTTGAATTGAAAAATTTGAAAACCAATTTTTATTTAAAATCCTTTTCAACTGAACACGTAAAACAAGTAGATACAAAACCAATAATTTTGCGTTTCTGAACTCTAGTGGTATTTCTCCCAGTATGTTCTACTTTATTCCTAACGAAGTTATTAAATGACAAACAAATGTCAACATTATTATTTGCAAGTTAAAAAATAAAGTGCAAGCATAATTTGTAAAATAATTGTTTCTTATTTATCTAACACCGACCAAACCAAACTGTTTTAACAAATAACGCTTCGCATGTATTTTAGTAAATTATTAAAAAAACATTGTCATTAAAATCCAAGATATGTATCATCAATGGTATTATTCATAAATGAAAAATTCGTCACTTTTAATTACTAGTTAATACGTTTACTAAATATTTGAAAACGTTGCAACATTGTATTGACAAAAGTAAATTTTACGGATTGTATGTTGCGCCATTTTACAACGGTGGAATAAATTGAACTATTCTATTTCAAGAATCGTACACATTATAACTTAGCGCTTCAGTACAGGTGAAAAAAGTAAACAAAACGCAACCCAACATGCATATGTGAATTGCATCCGTGATACAAGCAAATACAAGCGGTTGACTATCTTTACCAATATTTCAATCAACGCTCATGTATAGAAACAAATTTTTGGTTGTAAAAAATTGCGCTTATGTGTGTTAAAAATCTTCACCAAGTTTTATGCAAATTCTTTTTTTGCCAGAGAAAAAATTCAAATGATTTGAGGTTATATTGAAAATGTTCTGTACAGAAGTATTATTTTTTATTATTGTTAACTTTTCATTTTGCGCTAGAGAGTCATTTTCTGCCTAAATGTAAAAAGCACTCTAGAAACCCACTTCATTTCCATAGTTCCACTTATTTTGAAATACATTTATTTTTACGTAATTATACCCAAACTAAATTTTTTTACTGGTCGCAGCTTGTTTTGGATTTTTACCTCTTTTTTTCCGTAATTGCACTGACTGAAGTATACTTGACAAAACATATAAATGTTAAAGGTGTAAACAACATACATCATTCAGACAATTTCAAGTTAATTATTATTAGAGGAAAACGAAATTTGGACGAAGATTAACAATGGATATTATGTAAAATGGTACTTAATGTTCTTAATAGAAGAGTTAAAATAAGGAAAAAACGCATTAAATAAATTAACACTTTTGTGTAAATCAACGCTTACCACTTGAAGTCAAAATTAACTTGTACATTGGTGAATGTTTTAATAATATTTAGGTAACATCAATCATATTAAATTGTCGAGTTGGGTAACCGACCGCTTTCATCCAAAAATTATTTATTAGTGTCTTTTAAAATTCTTTGAGGGGGGAATTAACAAACAAACATTAAAAAAATAATGAGATAAGGTATGTCGTCTCTTGCAATTTGGTACAAAAAAAAAAGTTTTGATTTAATTAATATTTGTAAGTTGATGCTTTCGTCAGGGATAAACACTTTTTAACAAGTTAAATCACCAACAGCGTCGAATTAATCAATTTCAATCCTACGCCATCATTTCTTTATCGGCAAAACGCGAAACATTATAATGGAGTAAATGTTGCTTATCAAATCCTCCCTTCGTCGTTTTCTTTATTAAAAATCATTGCTGTAAATTGCCCGGACAAAGGAAAGACAAATTGTTGACAAGTACGATATCTTAAGGTTCGAGTTTTGATTTTAAGAAATTAAATAGAGAAATGAGCGCGCACAATTACATTGTTAAATTTGATTATAATTGTAAACAAATAGTATGGTTTAATGCTCGACTAACATTGAATTTAGATTGTGCACTGAACAGTTTTGTCTCCTGTATAAAATTTAGTGTCAAGTCATATTTACATAGTATTATTTGAAGTGTGGTAAATGTATGTCCAGAATATTAAATATTTTCCACTGATTGTTAATTATAACACAAGTGCTTCACTTCAAGAATATTTCTTATTCCATTTTATTTTCTTAATTTCACTTTTCCGTCAAGCAATAAGTTGCGTTTATTTTAAAGTTACATCTGTTTCTCTTGTATAACCAGCATTTAATTATTTATTAGACCGATCCCTCTGAAATAATATCCTAAAGGACCTTTGTGGGCTCCTCGTCTGATACCGTGACATCTTTCAACGTTATGTGGGCTGATGTCCTCGAATCGTTCTACTTCCGAAATAACATTCTGAATAAGATACTTGAAAAAAAAAAAAATTTTGTACGCTATCTATTTGCGTTTCATTTTTATCAGTACATTTTAGCGATGATTGATTAAATGTAAATGTTTTTCGCTTCCGTGTATCAGTGAAAAACAGCGATAAACATTTAAATTTTAATTTAATATGATTTTTAACTGTTAAAATCGTCTTGACAACTTATTCTTTTTGTTAATTAGTTTTCAAATATTCATCTAAAATAATCCAATATAATAGTATATAGATTCCATAAAATATTTGCTATCCTCTTTATATTGTCGGTTGTGTTACTTTTTTGCTATTATAATAGGGGAATCGTTGTACAAAATAAAATGTTTTAACAGTCTGTGACGTGTTGTTGAAGACGTCGTTAAAATATAGCTACTTGAAAGAATTATGCGCATTGTCTAGTACATTTTAAATTTCGTATCTTTTAATGATTTAGCGATTTTAATTTTCCTTAACCCTATTTGAAAACTAGATGACAACATTACTGTTACAACTTAATGGTTGATACAATAATTAATTAATAGCACTATAATGGAATAATACAAGCCGTGAACTTATCTCTTTATTCCGTGCATGACACACCTTTTTATGCTCATGTTGTGTCTTCTCTCCTGACACTACACCCCAATACGTATGGTAAACATTAACCTTGTTCGTTGCACAAATCTAAATTTTGCGGTTTGGGCGCTCTAGCACTACGTCTAAGTACAATTGCTTGTGGTTGAATGGTATCACTATTAGTATTAGTTGTAGTGACTGTTGAATTTTTGTTACTAGTTTCTGGCGTAACGTCAACATTGGTATTTGCATTAATCGGTAACATTTGCGTAACATTTCTAGTCAGGTTACCTTTAGACGTCTGTACTTTGTACATAACATTCCTATAGGTTCTAACACTTTACCTTCTAAGCACTTTTGTTCACCGTCATACATTGCAACTGAACTGTATCATCAGGCAAAAACTGTCTAACCTGTTTCTTACTAAGATCTTGTTTTGGTAATGTACAGGAATCTTTAATTAGAGATATTCTTTGTTTCCATTGCCTTCCAAACAGAGTTCACAGGGGCTTTGCCTGTTGATACATGACGCAGTACGATAGCTTAACAACCATGATAACAATCTTTGATCAGTATCGCCTTTATCAAATTTACTAGCTAACAATGCCTTTTTAAAGGATTGACTACGTTCAGCTTGCCCATTGCTGCGGGTGATAAGGTGCAGTACAAATATGTCTAATATTATTTTTTTACAAAAATTTTAAATTCTTCCGAGGTCCACTGGGGCCCATTATCAGTGACAATCTGTTCTGGCAGTCCAAACCTTGTAAAATATTCCTTAAACATTTAATAGTTATCTCTGCGTTGTCTTTGACAAACGAGCTATTTCTGGCCATTTGGAATGCGCGTCTATTACTATTAACCACATAGATCCTAAGAATGGACCGGCAAAATCGGCATGAATTCTTTGCCAACATTTATTAGGCCATTCCCAACTATGTAATGGTTTAATTTGAGGTTTGTTTCTGACTTGCAAACATCCCTTACAATTTTTGTGTGATAGATTCAATATCCGAATTAATATTAGGCCACCAGAAATAGCTCTTTGCTAAAGATTTCATTTTTAAATGATCCTAAATGACCTATATGTAATTCTAACAATAATCTTTCCCTTAACTTAGTTGGAATAACGGTTCTACCTCTCCACATAATAACACCCTTTACTACATACAACTCTTGTTCTTTACCCTTATAAACTAATAGTTGTGGTTGGACTTTCTTTGGCCAACCTTGTTCTATATAGCATATAACTTATTAAACAGAAATCCGTCTGAGTAGCTTTCGCTACTTCATCTTGAGTGATAGGTGGTATATCAACAAAATACTGTTTACAGTAGGTACATTTTCATCAGAATCCGTATGATCATGAACTGATATTGGAATGGGTAATCTAGATGGAAAATCTGCACTCGCATTATGTTGCGATGTTCTGTACTGTATTTTGTAATTATAATTACTTAAAATTAATGCCCATCTAGCCATTCTGTCGGCGTATATTTACCAACCGCTTTGTTAGGATTAAACAATGATATTAATGGTTTATGATCTGTGATCAATGTAAATGTACCCCTTTTAAATACAAAGTCAAATTTTTTACTGCCCATATGATTGACAAAGCTTCCTTGTCAATCTGGGAATATTTTCTTTCAGTGTCTGTTAACGTACGGCTCGCGAACGCAATTGGTCTTTCTACAATTTTATTTTTATTATCTTCGCAAGGAAACTTATGAGCTAAACAAGCTCCTAAGCCGTATCCAGATGCGTCACCAACTTAGTACCAACGGTAAATTTGGATTATAGTGAGTTAAAACTTGATCAGATGACATACAATTTTTCGCCCACTCAAAAGCCTTGGAATTCATTCCAATTCCAGGGTATCTTTTCGTAACAGTTGATATAGCACGTGTAATTTTTCAGCTGCCCTACACATGAACTTATTATAAAAATTAATGGTTTCTAAAAATTCGAAGTTGTTTCACGTTTTTAGGTTGTGGTGCATCGAGTATGGCTTTTACATGATCAGGTAGTTTACGCAATCCGTTTTATCTAAAACATACCCACAATACTGTAATTTATTTGACATAAACAAATTCTTTTCTTTATTAATTTTAATATTTAGTTCTTCTACTTTTACCTAAAACTAGGTTTAAAGTTTTTAAATGGCTACTTATATCCGTATTTGCAATCAATATGTCGTCTAAATAACAGTACACGTGGGGAATATTTTAGAAAAGTGTATCCATAAACCTTTGCCAATCAAGGGTGCTGGAGCAATGCCGAACATCATAAAGTTTGGACGATAAGTCCCACGGTGTTGTTAATGTCAACATATTTTGCGAATCCTCGTCCATTTTAAGATTCATATAAGCTTTCTTAAATCAATTTTAGAAAATACTTTTACAGGTTCATTACCATTATTAAGTTTGTAAAAATGTCATCTATTACCGGAATAGGATGACTCGGAACTCTCCAGGACTGGATTGATTGTGACCTTATAGTCACACACAAATTCTTACACTATCTTTATTTTTACAATGGGTACTATAGGAGTAGCCCAAGTTATGTTTTGTTTGAAACTTCTACTCATTTTACCTGTTTCCACTAACTTTCTAAGCCCCCCCCCGCCGCCGGCGGCGGCGGCGCGCGCGCGCCCCCCCCCCCCCCCCCCCCCCCCCCCCAACTACTTTTAATATTTCTCTAGGACAACTTTGAGCCTAACTAAATTGTCAACTATTTGCATAACGTTTAACTAGATCTCTCCTAGCAAGGGTTTCTTACCCCTTTAACAATTATTAGGGGTGCTACATAATTTTTACCCTTTGACTACAACATTAACCTGAACTTTACCTAGCACTTCTATAGGTACACCTCCATATGCTGTTAGTTTCAAGCTGCACTTACTTAACTGTAAATCTTGTAGATAGTTTTTTACATACCTCTCGGGCATCAAGGTTACATCAGCTCCACAATCTATTTCGAATACAATATCTTTACCATTGATGTTTAAAGTTACTTCCCACGGTTCTGGTTTCTTCTCATCCAGTTTAGTAATTTGTTTAATGTTGTCATCATCACTTTGTAACACCTTACTGTATTCTTCCTCATCTTCAAATAAACCTCTTAACATAAATTCTTCTCCATCAGCTTGAAATTCATCATAACCCACTTTTAATACTGAATACCCATCTTCATCAGAACTTTCAGTTACTGCTTCTACTTCTTTAATCTTCCTACCTTTGTCTTTCTTCTTACTTTTCATTTTCTCAACTTTTCATTCTTATCTTGCACTTCATTCTCCCAATTTTACATACAGCTGCTAGATGACCTCGTTTCTTGCATTTATTACACTCGTTCTCTCTGAATCTACATCTGGGTTTAGCATGACCCTTCTTCCACAACAATGACAAACTAGGTAATTATTAACAGCATGTACTTCCTCTCACTGCTTTTGCCTGCTACCATTTGTGATTCATTTTCTGCTAACTCCATCGCTTTAGCTGTTTTAACCGCATCTTGAAAAGTTAACTGAGTTTCAGTAAACAATCTACGAATTATTGTTTGATTACATAATCCATGCACAAATTTATCTCTAAGTGCTCTATCTAAATAATTACCAAAATTACACGTTTTCGCTAATGACTTTAGAGCTGCTACGTATTCAGTAATTGATTCGTTCTCTTTTTGTGAACGAGCCATGAACTTATATGTTTCAGCAATCTCAGAATGATCTGGTTCTAAATGCTCCTGAACCATTTTTAAAAGTTCATTGAACCCTTTGTTTTCTACTTCCTCTGGGAAACATAATTCAGTTAAGAGTGTGACTATTTCAACCCCTACGAAGGTTAATAAATATTGAGGCCATTTTGTTTCCTCAATATCATGCACTTTCATTTATTTTTAAATACTTGTGCACAGACTTTCCATGAACATTTGCTGCTGTCGTACGGTGGCATGTGTAAATTTCAATAGGTCCCACCAATTGAAAATTTGTGTTCCATCTGCCGACTCATTTTGACCTTCGCCTTCCGCCATTGTAACTTAATTGTTTAATCTTACTTCTGCTGACGTAACTAACAGAATTCTAATTCACGGACGTAACACGTAACTAATATAATATATCCAATCCTAGTCGCCACTGTTACAACTTAATGGTTAGTACAATAATTAATTAATAGTACTATAATGGAATAATACAAGCCGTGAACTTATCCCTTTATTCCGTGCATGACACACACTTTTTATATCTGCTGTGTCTCCTCCCCGACACTACAATTACCGTATAACGATAAGTTATTAGTGAGTTCCCGGACGACATACGCTAACCTTACGTTAACTAAAGGCACGTGACAAAATACGGTAATTTATAACGTGAGCCATAAAATTTAGTTCCCGAAAACTAGGGTAACGTTAAATAATAGAACAAACTTCATAACCTCAATAATTTTTGATCTGTAGGAAAAATTTGTTATGGAAGAATTATTAAATTACGCAGCTCTGGGTTACTTTGACTTTAATGAAATTGAAGATGCTGTTTTGGTGAACTTATTAGATCAACCTCGTCCTAGACGTTTTCGAGCGGAACAGTATGGAAGATTCAATTTGGACAATTTAAGTAGAGAAGAGATCGTAGGGAGCACTTACTTGAACTAACACACGTATTACAAATACCTCAACAAATACAAACTAACAATCATCATGTCTCCACAGGTAAAGGATTAATATTTCTTTAATATAAGAATTATATTACTATATTTTAGGTTTAGAAGGACTGTGCATGTGCCTCCGACGATTGGCATACCCAAACAGGCTTGTTGATCTTGAACCTCTGTTTGGTTTATCAGCACAACATATATCGGACATAGCCAATACAGTTACAAGGCATATTTATTCCCCTTCACCACCTTTTAATAAATTTAAGTAACCTACCCTGGTTAAATTATAACAAATTAATGCAGTATAGTCAGGTACTAAATCATATAGGTTTAGGTAATGATTTGTGATTTTTATTAATTGTAGGTCATCGCAGATAAAAATGCACCATTGAGAAATTGTTGGGGGTTGATGGAACCGCACGTCCTATATGTAGACCATCACAACTGCAACAAAATTACTTTTCAGGGCATAAACGTGTTCACTGCGTAAAATATCAATCTGTAGTTGGTCCAGATGGTATAATTTGTAGCCTGATGGGCCCATACGAAGGGCGGCGTCATGATGCAGGGATTTGTAGAGAATCCAGGCTTTATGCCCAATTAGAACGGACATGCAAATTTCCCAATGGAGATAAGTTTGTATTGTACGGAGATCCAGCTTATGCAGTGCAGGAATTATTAATTTCACTTTTCGAAACCGAAGATTAACCGCTGAGCAGCAAGATTTTAACACTCGTATGAGTACAGTCAGACAAGCTGTTGAATGGGGTTTCGGAAAATTATATCAGAATTTGCATTTCTTGATTTCAAGAAAAATCAGAAACTATTGTTGCAAAATCTTGAAGAGATGTACATAAGTGCTACAATTTTATCAAATTGCCATACTTGCTTGTACGGTAGCCAAAGTGCACAGTATTTCAATATTGCACCACCTACTCTACGACAATACATTAATATGTAATTCTTACTTATATACTTTTTAATTCTAAATAAAACATGATACAATCGAGAACAAAGTTAATGTTTGTTTTTTCTGCTTGCTGCTGCATCATCAACAACAATAAATCTTGTTGTTTTGTAAAATTGAAATATGTGCCTCCCTTTCAGCAATTTGAACTTCGACGAATCTTCTTCTCTTTCTCTATTTCAAATTTTGAATGTCCAAATTTAGTCGTCGTTCCTCCAGTTCCAATCGCTGCTGGTCTAACTGTAAGCGTTTCGTTTCAATTTCGTGAGTGTTAGTAGCTCGATTTATTAAAAATTGTAAACTATTTGATTTTAAGTTGTCCTTTCGAGTACGTTTTGCTGGGGCTCTGCAAAAGCTACAAATGAAGTGTTTTGACTAGACAAGCCTTGCGTAATAAATGGCATTAATGTTTGTACTCACCCGATGAAGAAGCTATTGATGTTTCTTCAACAGGTTGACTCGAATGTCTTGCATTATAATGATTTTCCTCCACTAAACGTCCTTCATCATAAATGTAAGTAACTACAATACAAACAGTTTACTACTTTTTCATGCTACAAGTATCATTTACCTTCATCACTATATGAAGAGGCTGCTTGTTGTCGCAGCTGCAGTCCACTTTTTGAGGTAGTTTTTGACATAGAAATTGAATTATTACATTGTTGAGAAGTACCAAATTCTTTTTTCATATCGAGATCTCCTGCAATAATTGTTTTTTTCTGTACTCCTCCTCAGTACCAGATCTACAATGATACTTGCTTATAAAATCTCTAAATGTAGGTTATAAACTAAAATTTGTTTACTTTTAATATTAGCTTTGTCTTCTTGCCCGAACAGTTTCAATAGATGTTCTAGATGTTCCTTTAAGGCACGCACCGAGAATTCTTTATCGGTATTTTGAATAATCGTCGCACGAATTGCGTTCCATCTTGAGGAATCTTCAAATGGATTCTCTGAACTTACTGCTCTCAACAGATCGATGTCATCACTTGTGGTGAAACGCAAACGAGTTTTGCCCGCCATTTTTAAAATGTTATTTAAAAATGAAACTACCGTATTTAATATACGAGACGCTATTGATATGCGTTTAGCGTTTTCCGCTAAACTTTTAACGTTACGGTATTTTATGCGCTTGCGCAGTTGCCACAGAAATAGCGTTATCGTTTAACGGAAGTGTACGGAACCTATTTTCTTAAAAGGTGCATTTTATTAGTAGGAACCATCCTAGTTTCCACTTTAAAGTAAGTTAAAACGAATAGATGATGGCAATCTATCGTTTGGTAGAAGGCAGAAGTTTTGGTAGGGATTGCCCATTGGTATACGGATCATATAGAGGTTGTTCTTTGCTATTACGTCTAAGATTACCACTTTAATTCTTTTGTATGTAATAACTAGTAACCAAACCCATTTGAAAATGGCCTAATCTAGACAAAACTGAAACTAAAGACGTGAGGTCACTGCTCCAGGTCAGAGGTTAATGGTCAGGTCACTTGTGACCTCGCCTCAAGAATAGCGCTTGAATTTTAAACAATTTGACGTATCGATCTCTCGAAATCGGTTCAGCTTCTGGAGGAGAAGACAAACATACAGACAGACAGACAAACCGGGCCACGCTTTATGTGTGTAGATTGAGAAAAGATTCAATAAAAAATTTACTTTATTGAGTAATATAGTGAAAAGTAAAACTAGTTTTGGACCTAATTAAATATTTGTAAGATCATCTTCAGTTACGTAACATAATAACATCAAAATAATATTAAAAAGAAGAAAATAATGATAAAATTATAACGTTTTAATTTGTTTCTACGACTTTTGACCTACTTTCCTTACTCGTTATCGACACCATACGGTCTGGGTTCCAAATACAGAAAAATGTCTAACCTGTTTTTCTTTTATGTTGAATATAAATCGTGCCACCTGTCTAAGTTGGAAAACAGGAAACAAAGAAGTAGTACACAGATCAAGATAGAACCAATTAAGGATCAATATTTTTTTATTAGGCAACTATGGATGTATTTATAACGATCGTTACTTTTTTTTAACAAAACGATTACAAACTTTTGTAATAAACTAAATTACACATATGGTGTTTCATTAAATTGTGTTTTAAAATACAAAAAATTACTAAAAGAAACCTAAACGTAAATAAGTAGATTTCAAAAGGTATGTGGAGATTCATAAGTTTATACAAATTTACTTTTTAAACACCAAATCCTAAAAATAAGGATAAATTTAGTATTTGATTTATAAGAGATGTCTTTATTCTAACTTTATCACAAATATTAACCTTATTTCAAACACAAATGAGAATATAGTAAACACCAACAAATTCCGAACTCGTGAGTTAGTTTGCAAAAAAATTCCTCCTGAATATTTGTTACGGTAATAGTTTTGAATTAAGTTCGTTTGAATTAATACCAATAATAAACCGGCATAAAGATATCTAGTACTATGGCCAAGTTCTGATAGTTCATGTTAATAAATGTGAAACATGCGCAGTTAAAAGAAATTTAAAACTATAAAGAAGTTTAAAATAAAAGAAAAGTTTTAACCTCAACATGTTAAACTAACCAAAAATGGATTTAATAACATCAACGCTAAATTTAAATGGCATTTGGCCGAAAATCTGAAAATTTTCAAAGAAGAAGTCACAGTCTACTTGCTACTGAAACCGGAAAGAAACCAACGATGTCCAAGTTGTTAGGCTTAAAATTTAATGGGTTCCGAAGCTTTAAGAAAATATCAAACAATAACCACGCTAAAGAAACAGAAGAAACAGTTCATGCAATTTTGGAGGAATTAGGAAAAGCATTGTGCACCTAAGTCAAATGAAACGATGGATATTTATAAATTCTTTAACCGGAAGTAAGATTGAATGAACTGTTTGAAAAATATTACACTGATCTTATTCAATTAGTCCGACCGTGCAATTTACAATATCAAGAAGAGAAGTTACTATTGA
>JALBCR010003957.1:0-58862 GCA_030710515.1 Abscondita cerata | reverse complement strand
TCGTGCAGTTGGTTTGACCTTATATACATAAACTCGTTGGTGTCAGATCAGTATGACTTTTGAAGTGTTTTTTGAATGAGTTGAAATGATTAGTTAAAGGCGTCTGTAACAGTGTTGGTGAATCGAAAAAACTAAACATGGTTATTTGGGTTAACTGATTATTACTTATTTTCAAATACAATCTAACCTACTAATTATTGTAGGATTATTAAAAAAATCATTAAACTCTCTATTCATAATATTTAGTCCTTACAAAATGTATATTTTATGACGTTTCATTTTTCTGTAGTTAATATAAAAAGTGAAAATAAAAACTAAGGCAATTCTAATTGTCAACGTATATATTTAGTTTTTGACGAGAATTTATTACATAGAATTATAATTAAGATACCAAGTTATAGTTTAAAATTAAATGAAAACTTTTTTTAAATAAAGGTATTATTATATAAAATAAATATAAGAAATCAATAATGGGTGTGACCTCCATTGTGATTGATACATTCTTGGAGGCGTCTGCTCATTGACGCTATCAAGGTATCAATATAATTAATACTAATCGTTTCCCATGCGGTATCAATGGCTGCAATTAGTGCATTACGGTTTACTGGTATAAAATTTGGCCCTTGTTGTCTTCGGATAACAGCAAGTAATTCGAGCCCAAACATTTTCGATAATGTTAAAATCTGGGCTTTTGCTGGCCAGGGTAACAGCTCCAAGTTATTTGGTTGTATCCAGTTGCGCACAACCTGCGAAGTATAGGGTCATCATATCCCGATAGTTAATTATCGAATGTTCCAAGAAAATATGAGTAAATAGTAAATGGAATCTACTAACGTAACGTTTAAGTCGTTAATTATAGTTACATAACTCTCCTTTCGCAAAGATACAGTTCATATTAATATGCTTGTTGTAAAGCTTCGTACACACCTGAACAACAAACCGAGGAGCAAACAGAACAACGAACCGAACGGCAATCCGAGACATTAATTTGGACGGTGCTACGTACGAATTTTAGAACAGATTCGCAAGTCTGATTGTTTGAACGGTTTGCGGCGTTCCGCAACTGTCGGTTTTTCTCCGACATCAAAGAAAATGCGCGCGAATGCGTTTGCAGGTTTGGACGAAGATCTAAACAAAACGGCGAACAAACTTATGCGGGAGAATTAAATTATTTATTTTTGTCACTCCCTTTTGTGGGTTTGTTGTGTTTTAGGTAATATTATGGAGTTGACAGAGAAGAAAAATGTTTTAAATTATCAGTGTTTAAAAATGCAAGAAAAAATGATGTCCCTATTAGCATCATTTGGGCGAAAATTTCAAAATAAAAAAAGCGAAGTAAATTATAATTTTTTACTCTTCTTTGTGGGTAAAAATTTGGTTGGCACTATCTTCTTGTTTTCCGCAATTTTCTCTTCTCAATAATAAATATATATGAACTGAAAACTACTGAAAATAATTATGGGAACAGCACAAACTTCCGTTTGTTGTTCGGATTGTAGATCATATAAAAGATCGTTTGTCGTTCTGTTTGACTATTCGGTTCGTTGTTATGTTTGTTGCTCGGTTTGTTGTTCAGGTGTGTACGAGAAGCTATACAACTTAAGCAACAATTTTTGGCGAATAAAGATTAGTTTGTGATGTAATATTAGAAACACAAATTTATATCATATCAAATTTATGACAGCTTAAAACCAAGAACGTGTATGTTATTGCTAAGAAATTATTAAGGAAAAGCGCAATTGCAGTGTAAATATTTATAATTAGATATTTTCGAAAGTGTATATTTAAGTCCTCTGTTGTAATCTTAATACTTAAAAGAAAATCCTGTCCATTACCATTATACGGAAATGGCTTTTACTTACTTTATGAGATAAGTTTCAATAACAATAGAATATCCTTGCTTGTTTAATTTACTTCCTTTGAGTCATATTGCTCTAAGGAGTTGTTACATTGGTCATTAGAAGTATGTAATAAATAAACAGTTACTTACTGTTTTGAGAAGGGGTAGTGTAAACCAATAAATAAAGTAAGAAATGTAAATTCCATTTTAGTTTAAAATTTCAAGTGTTGTGAAAATGCCACCTCATCTCGGTGCTGATTTGAAAGCGCGGATTGTTTCGGAATTAGCGGCGGGCCGTAGCGTGCGTGAAATTTCACGTATGTTAGATATACCAAAAAGCACCGTAGGGCATTACCGAGTAAAATGGAATGCTTGAACGCACACTTTGGAAAGAGCCATCGGAAGTGGTAGACCTAAAGTATCTACGTGCTCGAAGATCTCGAGTTGTTTCATTACGTAACAGAACAACCATTTGCTACATACTCAGGGGCTATAGCAGATACATTTTCCCGGATGCCGCATAACTGCACAAAAAGATTAAAGGAGATGGGAATAAAGAAGTATAATGCTGCTGCGAAAGAAGTTCTCAGTGACGAAAATATGAGACAGTCGTCTTGAATTTGAACAAGGCGATATTTGATACAAAATAGTTCGGGATCTGTTGAATTAACATTTTCATAATGTATTCATACTTCGCGGGTTGTGCGCAATTGGATACCAGAAAATAACTTGGAGCTGTTACCCTGGCCAGCAAAAAGCCCAGATTTTAACATCATTGAAAATGTTTGGGCTCGAATACTTGCTGTTATCCGAAGATAACAAGGGCCAAATTTTATACCAGTAAACCGTAATGCACTAATTGCAGCCATTGATACCGCATGGGAAACGATTAATATTAATTATATTGATACCTTGATAGCGTCAATGAGCAGACACGCCTCCAAGAATGTATCAATAATAATGGAGGTCACACCCATTACTGATTTCTTATATTTATTTATATAGTAATACCTTTATTTAAAAAAAGTTTTCATTTAATTTTAAACTATAACTTGGTATCTTAATTATAATTATGTAATAAATACTTGTCAAAAAACTAAATATAAACGTTGACAATAAGAATTGCCTTAGTTTTTATATTAACTACAAAAAATGAAACGTCATAAAATATACATTTTGTAAGGACTAAATATTATGAATAGAGAGTTTAATGATTTTTTTTAATAACTTACAATAATTAGTAGGTTAGATTTATTTAAAAATAAGTAATAATCAGTCAACCCAAATAACCATGTTTAGTTTTTGATTTAATTTAAAAGTTATTGTTTGTAGACGTTTTTTAAATCAAAATTATTTCTAATTTTATTTTATAAACATTTCCTAAACAAAATTTTGATTCGATAATTAATCGAGCTATGGTGTGTTTAATTAGCGATACCTTCAAATATATTCTTTAAAGAAAAAATTAAGTAAGCAACGTAAAATACCTATTTTCTAAAACGTGCTTAGTGTAATGATTCATTCTACAGTTCTTCTATAAGATAATCCCTGCCGAGACTACCTGCTGTTAGAATTGTAAATGATACCCTTAAGCCTTGCTTCACAATGTGCAAACTTTTGTTTACAGAAATTGTGGTGTCCAAGTTTTAAATTTCATGAGTGTACATTGTGCCCGAGTGTAATCGAGGGGCACAATCAGGACGAGGGCCTAAAACAGCTTTACGACCGAGCTACACCATAATTTTTACATGTTTCATTATTTTTGTATACAAAAAGTAAAAACATTTACAAATTGCGTTAATCTACTGTATTATTACCATCATAGGTGCCTTACATAATTTTTCATTTGTCACTCACAGTGTCATCAAAAATGTGCTTCTAGCATATTTATTTGGAGAAGTCAGAAGTGTTTAAATCATCAACACCTTGGTCGATTTATTCAATGTTGAAGGCCGCTATCTCAATTAATGAAAATCTAGAAATAACTGTATTCCTAAAAAATGTGACGGATACAAACCTAAAAATAAAAAAATTTTAACAAGGGACGAATTTTAAAATTTATTATAGAATCTCCAAATAATAGATTTGATGACAGTAAGTAAATTGTTTTTATTAATAATATTATACCTAACGTAATATAAAAATTAGGTGGCTTTAATTATTGGAATTGCTGGGACTTGCTGCAGAGAGGAATTGTTGCAGCTATCCATTGACAACATTGACAATTTAGGGTCTGTTTTAATGATTGTGAAGGTCTAGTCTGGCCTATGTTTTGGAAATAAACGATCTTATTTGAATTGCATTCCACATGTTAATCTAAACTACAAGCAGCGTATTAATAATAAATTACACACTTATTTTATGCTTACCCGAAACGAAGATTTCGAAATGTGTTTAGCCTTATAAAAACTGTTTTGTCATACAGGAGTAGGATTACGATGGAAATAATAAAACGAAATGCAAAATCATAGAGAACAAGCAATAACATGATTAAAATAAGCAAATAGAAAATAAAGGAAGGGAAAAGTAGAAGAAAAATGATTAAGGTTAGGTTACGGAGATTACACTACTAAAGCCGTTATGTTTGTGGGGTTAAGACAGATGCGAAACTCTGTGTCGGTCTGTTTGATGTTTGTCGTTTTTCCTGACCTCCAAACAAGACGCCTTTTTTGTTGGTGTTTTTTGGGAATTTTAAAATTGCCTATACACTAACAAATGTATGAACAAGTAATTGCTTTGATTGGATTTTTATTGCTTTAAAAACAAACAACTTTTGTTTAGTGTTTGATTTGCAAGGGGGAACCATACACCAAGTTACCACGACCCTTACCAGACATTTTTACACCACAATCACAAACAGTGGACGTTTTCAAACACAAACACGATAAAATTCACAATAATAAATAAATATTGAAGCGTATAATTGTTTGTTGTTTACAACACCAACAATAAATGGAGAATTAACGCATGGAAAGATTTACCTCGGTTTGTGTCTTAACACCTACGTGATAACGGACAAAGTTTTAAGAGGGATGGCTGCATTCATGCAGTGAAATAGAAGCACTGTGAAGTGTAAAGTGCGAATTGCACATAAACGTTTACAGAATACAGTTTTTTACAAACGTATCAATCATGACAATATTGTTAAAGTTGATTACAGAATAGTCAATACAATAGGCGTATTCTTTCAAACTGATCTAACTGATTCGATCGATCTAAACTGAACTTGCATATTCTTTCAAACGAATTTATTGACCTTCACTCTGGCATTATGATCCGAATTAGAACCAACTGAACTAAAGTGAACTGATCTGAACTAATTCAGTTTGAAAGAATACAGCTAACATACACCAATAATGGCGATTTGGTTGCATCCAGCAATACATTAGATCAATTTTAACTATTTAAAAACCAAAAGCCCACGGGTGCAAAAGTAACACTTTTAAGCCCGCGGGCAAAATGTTGTACTTTACGCTTAAAAATGGGGTTAAAAAAGTCAATTTTACGTTTGATCGTGTAAAAAATATGTTTTATTACACATATAATTATTTACAGGCTCAACTTTAAAATTTTTTACATATATATATAGGGCAAACAAATATTTTGTAGTTATCCATTGTGGTCACTGCTGTCAACATCACTAACAGTATTGTATCACTATCATTGCTAACATTTATAATAATCGGTTCGACATCGTCCAGCAAATTGTCCACATCCCACATTTCGGCTTCTGTCGTTATTACGTGTTTAATATAATTTTTCCATTTTTGTAGTGTAATCCTTAAATATGCTTCAGTAATTAAATTTTTTACTTTGTCTTGTTTAAATGTTGTGTTGTGTCTGGCGATATATCTTTTTACTTCACTCCATATCATTTCACAGTTCGCAGTGGTAGGGTGGAAGCCGCAAAATTTTGACGTTGTGCCGCTTTGCAATGTTCTTTATTACATAATTATTGTCGTATTTTGGCTCGTAGGCACTGACGACTTCCAGCAGTTCTGCTTTTAAATAACTTTTTTAAAATATAAATCTTTGGATCGAAGCCATGTCTGAATTTCCTGTTTATTTGAGGCGTTGGTAGGAACCTTTTCTAATTTCCTGCTATGGTAAGAAGCATTGTCCATTACCACAACAGTTTTTTTCTGGCAAGTTAGGAAGAGATGATTTTCGAACCAATTTTCAAAAATATCCCTATCCATTTTACCATGGTAGTCATCGGCGTTTTTCTTTGCCAGAAAAGTCAGTTCTGCTTCATCAATGAAGCCGTTTTTGCATCCTGCGTGTAACAGAACAAAACGAGGACCACGAGCTGCAAGAGCTTTTAAACCGGTTGATAAACCGCGGACAAATGCATCTCGGTGAGATGTTATATATTTATCTACCCATTCTTTCGACACACTATGACCTATATTCACCCAAGATTCATCTAAGTACACTATATTATAATCATCTTCGCGATACCGACAAATCGAGCGTAGATAACGATGACGCCATGAAACTATTTCTGACTTTTCAATTAATATCGCTTTTCTGCCACGCTTTACGAATTAAAAATCCATATCGCGTAACAAACGATATAATGTAGTCCGTGCAAAATGAGAAACATTCTCAACATTATTTACCACAGTTAATATGGAGTTCAGAGTCAGAGGTTTATTTTCTCGAAAAAACTGGTGGACATTACTTCGAGTGCTTTCATCGTAAGTATTTTCGCGAGATGAACAAATTTTACAATTCTTGCGGTTGTTGCAATCCAGCAAGTGCCATATATTCCTTGCGTACTCTGTGAATTGTTTTCTCTGAAACGCCACTCATTTCGGACACTAATTTTATTACAGTTGATAGTGAATCGTTACCGTTGCGATTCAAGTGATAATGTACAAGATTCATTATCATCTGCTTCTCCGACAGAATGAGGTGCTGACCACGTTTGCGTTGAACTATTATATGCGCCATTTCTGGTTGGAAGTTAAGGGCACAAAGTAACAACCACAAAATAACAACAATGAACAATAAAAGTAAACACAATGACCGCCGATGCGATAGGAATAATCCGCGATGTAGCTACGAAATAACAAAATAAATACATAGGAAACTACTTAAATATGCAAGCAGATTAAATATATCGTAAAATTGCAATTAAGTAATTAACGTTCCAAACCTACAAAACATATATTTTCAAAATTCCATTTCACCTAATAAGATATCTTAATTACCAAAATACCTTAATAGTATGCCATTATGCATCATAATTACAGAAAATAGGTCTCTTTAAATTGTTATTATAGGAAGTGTTTAAAATGCAAATGAAACACTTGTTATTTATTTATTGGGGTACCTAAATAAATAAATACTCATGAGATATTGTTTAAATATAATTGCGGCAATATTACTACGAAAATTTGTAATTTATTGCAAGTAGATATCTTTTAACGCGGGCATCGACCATCGGCTGAGAAACTTGTTGGGAACCTCCGATTTCATCCAAATACATAAACTTAGAACATCGCTTGTCGCCGAGAACTGGCAACGTCGGCAAGAAATCTCTCATAAGGATTGCATAGCCCTATTCTAGCCACACTGACTATGATCGTTGATTGAAATATTGGTAAAGATAGTCAACCTTACGGGATTATGCGACCCCGAAATTTGTTCTAAACATCAGAGGTCGGTAGTATCGCTTTGTGCTAAGAAAATACGTCAATTGTATTGTAGAATTTACAAAACAGTATTGCCGATAAATGTGAAATAGAAAACTGTAATTTTGCTGATAGTTTATGCTAAGGCACGACATTGTTGCCAATGCATCATGCCGTTGATTGAAATATTGGTGCATTGAGTCAATGTTGACAAACAAACAAAAACATGCGTTCTACAATATACAAGAATTTATTGATTTTTGTCGACGTACTAATTAAATGTGTGTCCTTTGTTATATATTTTTTTTTCTATTGTCTGTTAATTGTTCAATGTAATAATATTTATTTGTATCTTTCTTACGTAAGGTTATAACAATGGTTATACCATCATGACAAACACATATATGTACAAAGATTGTATACATACACATGTGAATAAAGTTTATTATTATGAAAAAAACCTGCAGATTTAAAAGTATTAATTTCGTAAAGAAATCGTTGAAAAACGTTCTCCCAAAAAAAACAATTTCTTTAAATACTTTTGAAAATTCCATACTCATATATTTATTACATTAACATCGTTTATCCGTTGAAAATGTTTTAAAATCTATTAGGCTTACGCAAGTAAATTTCTAAATTTTGGTCATTGAAATTAAAATTTTTTAACATAGAAACGCTATCCCTTTTTATGTTGGAACGAATGTTGAATTTTCTTATATTACAATCTAACGTACTCAACTGTTTGCATCTAAACAATATTATAACAAGGCTACTCATTTACTAAAGGTGTTGCTAAAAGTATGCAATTGTAGAATTTCTGACTAAGCCGATAAGGAATGTGACTCATAAACGATAATCCGGAAATGCGGGTTATTTAAGTCACTACATATATAAAAAGTACATTGTAATACGTGTAAGGAAATGCTAACAGTTAACGACTCAAGTGTTTTCAATGTGAACGAATCATTAATTCTATATAAAGATTACAGCAAATCTGATGGAATTAAATACTTACACAGACCATCACCCGAATTCTCAAAATTTGTGTTTTTTTTATTGAAACTTTTTACTGAAGAATTTCATCTTTTTAAAACAGATTATGGTTTATTGGAAAAAATTAAACTCCGTATAAAAAATGTCTCAACAGCAGTGTGAATTCATGGTTCAGAGAATGCGACACTCATAAACTGTTAATTATCGATCAGTTGGTTAAAATAAAACTATATCGAACCTTAAAGTGGGAGGCTAATAAACATATTTCTAATAGCTATAATTACAGTGATGTCACAAAACCACACCGTAAAATAAGAATATTATCTGCATAAATAAGTGTAAATGTTTGGATATGTTTTATGTATAGCATTGTATTAGGTACGTTATTATTTATGTGTAAATTGTTTGTAAATTATTACTATTATTTTAGATCAGTTGGAATTGTAATTTTGAAACAATGTTTATAATTAATGAGCTATTTTACTTTAATTAAACTATTTTAATTCGAAACCATGATATTTTGATACAGTTTCAAAGAGTAAAATCCTAACTTTTTATCTCTACTAACAGATAACAAAGTGTCACTTTTCGTAAATTATTTTTTCCCTCGGGAAAAAAGTGAGTACTATTTTTAACACCAAATTTCCCTCAATAATTTTCTAATTCTATTGTAATATGATTTTTCAATATTAAATCGTCATTTATTTCGTCACAGAAAAGAATAGTGTATTATACACGTATTATCCGCACCGCGTCGGGAGACAACACACCTCAAGCTAAAATCTAGTACTTTTATTTTTAGAAGTAATAGGAATAGGTTTTATTACCAAGTGAATTTAAATTTGAAGGTCTAGTGGAACCCACTTTCCCTAAAAAACACGGTAACTTGTTGCCTTTTGAATTGAAAAATTTGAAAACCAATTTTTATTTAAAATCCTTTTCAACTGAACACGTAAAACAAGTAGATACAAAAACCAATAATTTTGCGTTTCTGAACTCTAGTGGTATTTCTCCCAGTATGTTCTACTTTATTCCTAACAAACAAACAAATGTCAACATTATTATTTGCAAGTTAAAAAATAAAGTGCAAGCATAATTTGTAAAATAATTGTTTCTTATTTATCTAACACCGACCAAACCAAACTGTTTTAACAAATAACGCTTCGCATGTATTTTAGTAAATTATTAAAAAAAAACATTGTCATTAAAATCCAAGATATGTATCATCAATGGTATTATTCATAAATGAAAAATTCGTCACTTTTAATTACTAGTTAATACGTTTACTAAATATTTGAAAACGTTGCAACATTGTATTGACAAAAGTAAATTTTACGGATTGTATGTTGCGCCATTTTTACAACGGTGGAATAAATTGAACTATTCTATTTCAAGAATCGTACACATTATAACTTAGCGCTTCAGTACAGGTGAAAAAAGTAAACAAAAACGCAACCCAACATGCATATGTGAATTGCATCCGTGATACAAGCAAATACAAGCGGTTGACTATCTTTACCAATATTTCAATCAACGCTCTGATGTATGGAATACAGTATAGGAAACAAATTTTTTTGGTTGTAAAAAAAATTGCGCTTATGTGTTAAAAATCTTTCACCAAGTTTTATGCAAATTTCTTTTTTTTGCCAGAGAAAAAATTCAAATGATTTGAGGTTATATTGAAAAATGTTCTGTACAGAAGTTGTTCATTTTTTTTATTATTGTTAACTTTTCTGTAGAACATTTTGCGCTAGAGAGTCATTTTCTGCCTAAATATTGCAAAAGTACATTTTCCACCCTTAGAAACCCACTCCATTTCCATAGTTCCACTTATTTTTTGTTACATTTATTTTTTACGTATTAATTATACTCCAAACTAAACTTTTTACTGGTCGCAGCTTGTTTTGGATTTTTACCTCTTTTTTCCGTAATTGCACTGGACTACAAGTGCATACTTGACAAAACATACAAATGTTAAAGGTGTAAACAACACACATCATTCAGACAATTTCAAGTTAATTAAAGGAAAACGAAATTTGGAAGTTAACAATGGATATTATGTAAAATGGTACTTAATGTTCTTAATAGAAGAGTTAAAACAAGGAAAAACGCATTAAATAAATTAACACTTTTGTGTAAACTTAACGCTTACCACTTGGAAGTCGTACCAATTGTACATTGCGGTGAATGTTTTAATAATATTTACGTAACATCAATCATATTAAATTGTCAGAGTTGGGTAACCGACCCGCTATCATCTAAAAATTATTTATTAGTGTCTTTTAAAATTTTTTGAGGGGGGAATTAACAAACAAACATTAAAAAAAATAATGAGATAAGGTATGTCGTCTGTTTGCAATTTTACAGCAAAAAAAAAGTTTTGATTTAATTAATATTTGTAAAGTTGATGCTATCGTCAAAGGGATAAACACTTTTAACAGTTAAATCACTAACAGCGTCGAATTAATCAATTTCAATCCTACGCCATCACTTTTTATCGGCAAAACGCGAAAACACAATGGAGTAAATGTTGCTTATCAAATCCCCCTTCGTCAAGCTTTATATTTAAAGATTGACATCATTGCTACAAATTGCCCGACAGAGGAAAAGACAAATTGTTGACAAGTACGATATCTTAAGGTTCGAGTTTTGATTTTAAGAAATTAAATAGAGAAATGAGCGCGCACAATTACATTGTTAAATTTTGATTATAATTGTAAACAAATAGTAATGGTTTAATGCTCGACTAACATTGAATTTAGATTGTGCACTGAACAGTTTTGTCTCCCGTATGTAAATTTAGTGTCAAGTCATATTTACATAGTATTATTTGAAGTGTAGTAAATGTATGTCCAGAATATAAATTAAATATTTTCCACTGATTGTTAATTATAACACAAGTGCTTCACTTCAAGAATATTTCTTATTCCATTTTATTTTCTTAATTTCACTTTTCCGTCAAGCAATAAGTTGCGTTTATTTTAAAGTTACATCTGTTTCTCTGTATAACCAGCATTTTTAATTATTTATTAGACCGATCCCTCTGAAATAATATCCTAAAGGACCTTTTGTGGGCCCTCGTCTGATACCGTGACATCTTTCAACGTTATAGGGCTGATGTCCCTCGAATCGTGTTCTACTTCCGAAATAACATTCTGAATAAGATATACTTGAAAAAAAATTTTGTACGCTATCTATTTTTGCGTTTCATTTTTATCAGTACATTTTTAGCGATGATTGATTAAAATGTAAATGTTTTTTCGCTTCCGTGTATCAGGAAAAACAGCGATAAACATTTAAATTTTAATTTAATATGATTTTTAACTGTTGCAAAATCGTCTTGACAACTTATTCTTTTTGTTAATTAGTTTTCAAATATTCATCTAAAATAATCCAATATAATAGTATATAGATTCCATAAAATATTTGCTATCCCCTCTTTATATTGTCAGGCAAGTTGTGTTACTTTTTGCTATTATAATAGGGGAATCGTTGTGCAAAATAAAATGTTTTTAACAGTCTGTGACGTGTTGTTGAAGACGTCGTTAAAATATAGCTACTTGAAAGAATTATGCGTACATGCAACTTAATTTTAAATTTCGTATCTTTTAATGATTTAGCGATTTTAATTTTCCCTTAACATTTTGAAAACTAGTCACAACATTACTGTTACAACTTAATGGTTGTACAATAATTAATTAATAGCACTATAATGGAATAATACAAGCCGTGAACTTATCTCTTTATTCCGTGCATGACACACCTTTTTTATATCTGCTGTGTCTCCTCTCCCGACACTACATCCCCCAATACTTATTCTAAACATACACCCTGTTCTTACAAATCTAAAATTTTACGCGGTTTGGGCGCTCTAGCACTACGTCTAAGTACAATTGCTTGTGGTTGAATGGTATCACTATTAGTATTAGTTGTAGTGACTGTTGAATTTTTGTTACTAGTTTCTGGCGTAACGTCAACATTGGTATTTGTATTAATCGGTAACATTTGCGTAACATTTCTAGTCAGGTTACCTTTAGACGTCTGTACTTTGTACATAACATTCCCTATAGGTTCTAACACTTTACCTTCTAACCACTTTTGTTCACCGTCATACATTGCAACTTGAACTGTATCATCAGGCAAAAACTGTCTAACCTGTTTCTTACTAAGATCTTGTTTTGGTAATGTACAGGAATCTTTAATTAGAGATATTCTTGTTCTCAATTGCCTTCCAAACATGAGTTCACAGGGGGCTTTGCCTGTTGATACATGACGTGCAGTACGATAGCTTAACAACCATGATAACAATCTTTGATCAGTATCGCCTTTATCAAATTTACTAGCTAACAATGCCTTTTTAAAGGATTGACTCCGCGTTCAGCTTGCCCATTGCTTGCCGGGTGATAAGGTGCAGTACAAATATGTCTAATATTATTGTTTTTACAAAAATTTTAAATTCTTCTGAGGTCCACTGGGGCCCATTATCAGTGACAATCTGTTCTGGCAGTCCAAACCTTGTAAAAATATTCCTTAAACATTTAATAGTTATCTCTGCGGTTGTCTTTGACAAACGAGCTATTTCTGGCCATTTGGAATGCGCGTCTATTACTATTAACCACATAGATCCTAAGAATGGACCGGCAAAATCGGCATGAATTCTTTGCCAACATTTATTAGGCCATTCCCAACTATGTAATGGTTTAATTTGAGGTTTGTTTCTGACTTGCAAACATCCCTTACAATTTTGTGTGATAGATTCAATATCCGAATTAATATTAGGCCACCAGAAATAGCTCTTTGCTAAAGATTTCATTTTAAATGATCCTAAATGACCTATATGTAATTCTAACAATAATCTTTCCCTTAACTTAGTTGGAATAACGGTTCTACCTCTCCACATAATAACACCCTTTACTACATACAACTCTTGTTCTTTACCCTTATAAACTAATAGTTGTGGTTGGACTTTCTTTGGCCAACCTTGTTCTATATAAGCATATAACTTATTAAACAGAGAATCCGTCTGAGTAGCTTTCGCTACTTCATCTTGAGTGATAGGTGGTATATCAACAAAAATACTGTTTACAGTAGGTACATTTTCATCAGAATCCGTATGATCATGAACTGATATTGGAATGGGTAATCTAGATGGAAAATCTGCACTCGCATTATGTTGCGATGTTCTGTACTGTATTTTGTAATTATAATTACTTAAAATTAATGCCCATCTAGCCATTCTGTCGGCGTATATGTTACCAACCGCTTTGTTAGGATTAAACAATGATATTAATGGTTTATGATCTGTGATCAATGTAAATGTACCCCCTTTTAAATACAAGTCAAATTTTTTTACTGCCCATATGATTGACAAAGCTTCCTTGTCAATCTGGGAATATTTTCTTTCAGTGTCTGTTAACGTACGGCTCGCGAACGCAATTGGTCTTTCTACAATTTTATTTTTATTATCTTCGCAAGGAAACTTATGAGCTAAACAAGCTCCTAAGCCGTATCCAGATGCGTCACAACTTAGTACCAACGGTAAATTTGGATTATAGTGAGTTAAAACTTGATCAGATGACATACAATTTTTCGCCCACTCAAAAGCCTTGGAATGATGTTCATTCCAATTCCAAGGTGTATATTTTCGTAACAGTTGATATAGCACGTGTAATTTTTCAGCTGCCATACACATGAACTTATTATAAAAATTAATGGTTCCTAAAAAACTTCGAAGTTGTTTCACGTTTTTAGGTTGTGGTGCATCGAGTATGGCTTTTACATGATCAGGTAGTTTACGCAATCCCGTTTTATCTAAAACATACCCACAATACTGTAATTTATTTGACATAAACTCAGTCTTTTCTTTATTAATTTTAATATTTAGTTCTTCTACTTTACCTAAAACTAGGTTTAAAGTTTTAAATGGCTACTTATATCCGTATTTGCAATCAATATGTCGTCTAAATAACAGTACACGTGGGGAATATTTAGAAAATGTGTATCCATAAACCTTTGCCAATCCAAGGGTGCTGGAGCAATGCCGAACATCATAAAGTTTGGACGATAAAATCCCCACGGTGTTGTTAATGTCAACATATTTTGCGAATCCTCGTCCATTTTAAGATTCATATAAGCTTTTCTTAAATCAATTTTAGAAAATACTTTTACAGGTTCATTACCATTATTAAGTTTGGCAAAAATGTCATCTATTACCGGAATAGGATGACTCGGCACTTCCAGGACTGGATTGATTGTGACCTTATAGTCACCACAAATTCTTACACTATCTTTATTTTTTTACAATGGGTACTATAGGAGTAGCCCAAGTTATGTTTTCGTTTGAAACTTTACTCATTTTACCTGTTTCCACTAACTACTTTAATATTTCTCGAGTGCAACTCTGGCTTAACTAAAGGCCAATCTATTTTAATAACGTTTAACCAATCTCTCCCTAGCAAGGGTTTCTTACCCCCTTTAACAATTATTAGGGGTGCTACATAATTTTTACCCTTTGATACAACATTAACCTGAACTTTACCTAGCACTTCTATAGGTACACCTCCATATGCTGTTAGTTTCAAGCTGCACTTACTTAACTGTAAATCTTGTAGATAGTTTTTTACATACCTCTCGGGCATCAAGGTTACATCAGCTCCACAATCTATTTCGAATACAATATCTTTACCATTGATGTTTAAAGTTACTTCCCACGGTTCTGGTTTCTTCTCATCCAGTTTAGTAATTTGTTTAATGTTGTCATCATCACTTTGTAACACCTTACTGTATTCTTCCTCATCTTCAAATAAACCTCTTAACATAAATTCTTCTCCATCAGCTTGAAATTCATCATAACCCACTTTTAATACTGAATACCCATCTTCATCAGAACTTTCAGTTACTGCTTCTACTTCTTTAATCTTCCTACCTTTGTCTTTCTTCTTACTTTTCATTTTCTCAACTTTTTCATTCTTATCTTGCACTTCATTCTCCCTAATTTTACATACAGCTGCTAGATGACCTCGTTTCTTGCATTTATTACACTCGTTCTCTCTGAATCTACATCTGGGTTTAGCATGACCCCTTCTTCCACAACAATGACAAACTAGGTAATTATTAACAGCATGTACTTCCCTCTCACTGCTTTTGCCTGCTACCATTTGTGATTCATTTTCTGCTAACTCCATCGCTTTAGCTGTTTTAACCGCATCTTGAAAAGTTAACTGAGTTTCAGTAAACAATCTACGAATTATTGTTTGATTACATAATCCATGCACAAATTTATCTCTAAGTGCTCTATCTAAATAATTACCAAAATTACACGTTTTCGCTAATGACTTTAGAGCTGCTACGTATTCAGTAATTGATTCGTTCTCTTTTTGTGAACGAGCCATGAACTTATATGTTTCAGCAATCTCAGAATGATCTGGTTCTAAATGCTCCTGAACCATTTTTAAAAGTTCATTGAACCCTTTGTTTTCTACTTCCTCTGGGAAACATAATTCAGTTAAGAGTGTGACTATTTCAAACCCTACGAAGGTTAATAAATATTGAGGCCATTTTGTTTCCTCAATATCATGCACTTTCATTTTATTTTTAAATACTTGTGCATAGACTTTCCATGAACATTTGCTGCTGTCGTACGGTGGCATGTGTAAATTTCCAATAGGTCCCACCAATTGAAAAATTTGTGTTCCATCTGCCGACTCATTTTGACCTTCGCCTTCCGCCATTGTAACTTAATTGTTTAATCTTACTTCTGCTGACGTAACTAACAGAATTCTAATTACGGACGTAACACGTAACTAATATAATATATCCAATCCTCGTCGCCACTGTTACAACTTAATGGTTGTACAATAATTAATTAATAGCACTATAATGGAATAATACAAGCCGTGAACTTATCTCTTTATTCCGTGCATGACACACCTTTTATATCTGCTGTGTCTCCTCTCCCGACACTACAATTACCGTATAACGATAAGTTATTAGTGAGTTCCCGGACGACATACGCTAACCTTACGTTAACGCTAAAGGCACGTGACAAAATACGGTAATTTAAAATAACGTGAGCCATAAAATTTAGTTCCCGAAAACTAGGGTAACGTTAAATAATAGAACAAACTTCATAACCTCAATAATTTTTGATCTGTAGGAAAAATTTGTTATGGAAGAATTATTAAATTACGCAGCTCTGGGTTACTTTGACTTTAATGAAATTGAAGATGCTGTTTTGGTGAACTTATTAGATCAACCTCGTCCTAGACGTTTTCGAGCGGAACAGTATGGAAGATTCAATTTGGACAATTTAAGTAGAGAAGAGATTCGTCAAAATTTTAGATTCAATAGGGAGCACTTACTTGAACTAACACACGTATTACAAATACCTCAACAAATACAAACTAACAATCATCATGTCTCCACAGGTAAAGGATTAATATTTCTTTAATATAAGAATTATATTACTATATTTTAGGTTTAGAAGGACTGTGCATGTGCCTCCGACGATTGGCATACCCAAACAGGCTTGTTGATCTTGAACCTCTGTTTGGTTTATCAGCACAACATATATCGGACATAGCCAATACAGTTACAAGGCATATTTATTCCCAATTTCACCACCTTTTAATAAATTTAAGTAACCTACCCTGGTTAAATTATAACAAATTAATGCAGTATAGTCAGGTACTAAATCATATAGGTTTAGGTAATGATTTGTGATTTTTATTAATTGTAGGTCATCGCAGATAAAAATGCACCATTGAGAAATTGTTGGGGGTTTTATTGATGGAACCGCACGTCCTATATGTAGACCATCACAACTGCAACAAAATTACTTTTCAGGGCATAAACGTGTTCACTGCGTAAAATATCAATCTGTAGTTGGTCCAGATGGTATAATTTGTAGCCTGATGGGCCCATACGAAGGGCGGCGTCATGATGCAGGGATTTGTAGAGAATCCAGGCTTTATGCCCAATTAGAACGGACATGCAAATTTCCCAATGGAGATAAGTTTGTATTGTACGGAGATCCAGCTTATGCAGTGCAGGAATTATTAATTTCACCTTTTCGAAACCGAAGATTAACCGCTGAGCAGCAAGATTTTAACACTCGTATGAGTACAGTCAGACAAGCTGTTGAATGGGGTTTCGGAAAAATTATATCAGAATTTGCATTTCTTGATTTCAAGAAAAATCAGAAACTATTGTTGCAAAATCTTGAAGAGATGTACATAAGTGCTACAATTTTATCAAATTGCCATACTTGCTTGTACGGTAGCCAAAGTGCACAGTATTTCAATATTGCACCACCTACTCTACGACAATACATTAATATGTAATTCTTACTTATATACTTTTTAATTCTAAATAAAACATGATACAATCGAGAACAAAGTTAATGTTTGTTTTTTTCTGCTTGCTGCTGCATCATCAACAACAATAAATCTTGTTGTTTTTGTAAAATTGAAATATGTGCCTCCCTTTCAGCAATTTGAACTTCGACGAATCTTCTTCGCTCCTCTTTCTCTATTTCAAATTTTTGAATGTCCAAATTTAGTCGTCGTTCCTCCAGTTCCAATCGCTGCTGGTCTAACTGTAAGCGTTTCGTTTCAATTTCGTGAGTGTTAGTAGCTCGATTTATTAAAAATTGTAAACTATTTGATTTTAAGTTGTCCTTTCGAGTACGTTTTGCCTGGGCTCTGCAAAAGCTACAAATGAAGTGTTTTGACTAGACAAGCCTTGCGTAATAAATGGCATTAATGTTTGTACTCACCCGATGAAGAAGCTATTGATGTTTCTTCAACAGGTTGACTCGAATGTCTTGCATTATAATGATTTTCCTCCACTAAACGTCCTTCATCATAAATGTAAGTAACTACAATACAAACAGTTTACTACTTTTTCATGCTACAAGTATCATTTACCTTCATCACTATATGAAGAGGCTGCTTGTTGTCGCAGCTGCAGTCCACTTTTTTTTGAGGTAGTTTTTGACATAGAAATTGAATTATTACATTGTTGAGAAGTACCAAATTCTTTTTTCATATCGGAGATCTCCTGCAATAATTGTTTTTTTTTCTGTGTACTCCTCCTCAGTACCAGATCTACAATGATACTTGCTTATAAAATCTCTAAATGTAGGTTATAAACTAAAAATTTGTTACTTTTTAATATTAGCTTTGTCTTCTTGCCCGAACAGTTTCAATAGATGTTCTAGATGTTCCTTTAAGGCACGCACCGAGAATTCTTTATCGGTATTTTGAATAATCGTCGCACGAATTGCGTTCCATCTTGAGGAATCTTCAAATGGATTCTCTGAACTTACTGCTCTCAACAGATCGATGTCATCACTTGTGGTGAAACGCAAACGAGTTTTGCCCGCCATTTTTTAAAATGTTATTTAAAAATGAAACTACCGTATTTAATATACGAGACGCTATTGATATGCGTTTAGCGTTTTCCGCTAAACTTTTAACGTTACGGTATTTTATGCGCTTGCGCAGTTGCCACAGAAATAGCGTTATCGTTTAACGGAAGTGTACGGGAACTCCCTATTTTCTTTAAAAGGTGCATTTTATTAGGTACTAGCAGGGAAACGAACCATCCTAGTTTCCACTTTAAAGTAAGTTAAAAACGAATAGATGATGGCAATCTATCGTTTGGTAGAAGGCAGAAGTTTTGGTAGGGATTGCCCATTGGTATACGGATCATACGATAGAGGTTGTTCTTTGCTATTACGTCTAAGATTACCACTTTAATTCTTTTGTATGTAATAACTAGTAACCAAACCCATTTGAAAATGGGCCTAATCTAGACAAAACTGAAACTAAAGACGTGAGGTCACTGCTCCAGGTCAGAGGTTAATGGTCAGGTCAACTTGTGACCTCGCCTAAGAATAGCGCTTGAACCTCTTAAACAATTTGACGTATCGATCTCCGAAATCGGTTCAGCCGTTTCGGAGGAGAAGACAAACATACAGACAGACAGACAAACCGGGCCACGCTTTTATGTGTGTAGATTGAGAAAGATTCAATAAAAATTTACTTTATTGAGTAATATAGTGAAAAGTAAAACTAGTTTCGACCTAATTAAATATTTGTAAGATCATCTTCAGTTACGTAACATAATAACATCAAAATAATATTAAAAAGAAGAAAATAATGATAAAAATTATAACGTTTTTTTTAATTTGTTTCTACGACTTTGACATACTTTCCTTACTCGTTATCGACACCAAAAATACGGTCTGGGTTCCAAATACAGAAAAAATGGGCTCCACCTGTTTTTCTTTTATGTTGAATATAAATCGTGCCACTCCGTCTAAGTTATTATTGGCAAAAACAGGAAAACAAAGAAGTAGTACACAGATCAAGATAGAACCAATTAAGGATCAACAATATCATTTTTTTTATTTAGGCAACTATGGATGTATTTATAACGATCGTTACTTTTTTTTAACAAAACGATTACAAACTTTTGTAATAAACTAAATTACACATATGGTGTTTCATTAAATTGTGTTTTAAAATACAAAAAATTACTAAAGTAAACCTAAACGTAAATAAGTAGATTTCAAAAGGTATGTAAAGGAGATTCATAAGTTTATACAAATTTTTTTACCTTTTAAACACCAAATCCCAAAAATAAGGATAAATTTAGTATTTGATTTATAAGAGATGTCTTTATTCTAACTTTATCACAAATATTAACCTTATTTCAAACACAAATGAGAATATAGTAAACACCAACAAATTCCGAACTCGTGAGTTGGGTTTGCAAAAAAAAATTCCTTCCTGAATATTTGTTACGGTAAGAAGGTTGAATTATGCCCGTTTCAGTGAATTAATACCAATAATAAACCCGGCATAAAGATATCTAGTACTAAGGGGGCCAAGTTCTGATAGTCTATGTTAATAAATGTGAAACATGGCGCAGTTAAAGGAAATTTAAAACTATAAAGAAGTTGTAAAAATAAAAAGAAAAAGTTTTAACCTCAACACACGTGTTAAACTAACCAAAAATGGAGTTTAATAAGCCATCAACGCTAAATTTAAATGGCAATTTGGCCGAAAATCTGAAAATTTTCAAAGAAGAAGTCACAGTCTACTTCGTTGCTACTGAAACCGGAAAGAAACCAACGATGTCCAAGTTGTTAGGCTTAAAACTTTAATGGGTTCCGAAGCTTTAAGAAAATATCAAACAATAACCACGCTAAAAGAAACAGAAGAAACAGTTCATGCAATTTTGGAGGAATTACAAAAGCATTGTGCACCTAAGTCAAATGAAACGATGGATATTTATAAATTCTTTAACCGGAAGCAAGTTAGAATGAACCTGTTTGAAAAATATTACACTGATCTTATTCAATTAGTCCGACCGTGCAATTTCGACACTCAAGAAGAGAAGTTACTAAAGGCTCAAATTGTTTTAGGTATAAATTCCAAGAATGTCCAAGAAAGATTGCTGAGAGAAAATCAAACACTAGATGATCCCATATTGAAAATTGTTAAATCTAACTACCAACAAGGTTGGCCGACGAAATGTACCATGAAGGTGAATTAAAAATTATTTCAAATTAAAATGATATAAGTGTAGAAAATGATTTAGTGTATTATAATGATAAATTGGTAATACCCAAATCATTAAGACAATTTATGATTAAAGATTTTATGAAACTCATTTAGGATTTCATAAAGTAATTCAAGTTGCTAAAAACAATATGTACTGGCCAGCTATGAAGGTAGATATAGAAAATCATATTGCATCTTGTCAAACTTGTGTTAAATTTAGTAAATCTAAAACAAAAAGTTCCTTAATCAATCATGAAATACCTGAGATACCCTACTTCAAAGTTGGTGCAGACGTAGCTGAGTATAAAGGATGTAGTTACTTAGTTGTATACGACTATTACTCAAGGTGGTTAGAACTAGAAAGTTACAAAGTAAAGAAAGCCGCTCAATAATTCGCACTTTTAAAGGAAATTTTTAGTAGAAACGGTATTCGAAATTAGTAATTGCTGACAATATGCCATTCAATAGCTATGAAGTGCATCCAGTTCGCGAAATCGTGGGATTTTGAGAATTAAAACTTGTAGTCATTACCACCATCAAAGTAATGGTTTAGCCGAGAAAGCAGTGGGTATTGCAAAATATGTTACGTAAATCGAGGAAAATAAACAAGGATTTAGAATTGTACTTATTAAATTATAAAGACTCTCCTGTTGCAAATTCAAATTAATCACCTGCTGAATTAATGTGTAGTAAGTGTTACGTTCGAAAATTCCATTATATATAGAACATACTTAAGCCTAAGATTATTGATAGAAACTTAGCACATAAAAATTTATAATTAAGCAAAAACAGCAAAAGGCTTATTACGATAAGCATGCATTGTCAAGGAACAACATTTCATAAAAACCAAGAATATGGGTTCAAGATGTTTCATTCTAAGTTGTGGAAAGGCAATAATAATAAAACATGTCACAGACAGATCATATATAGTTAAAAACAGTACAGACAAATATTATCGAAGAAACATCAAATTTATTTAAGAATAGAAATGTAGTTCATTTGGAAATGCCTGAAAAGCTGCATTAATATTAATCAACCTAATGAAAGCGTTAATTATAATGATGAAGGTTAGTTGAAGTAAGCTTAAGGGCAATTGTTAATAAATGTAGAATCGTCCTGTATATAGATAAATAAAATAAGGTTGGTAACATTGTGATGTGTTAGATTCATTAGATTAAGTTAAGTTGGAATTTAACAAAAATAAATGTATGAGTTCACAGTTAAAACTATATTAAAATACGCTCCTAGAGGTAAAATAACTAAACATAAATAAACAGTTTAAAAAAAAAAAATCAACATGCAAATGCTTGCGTTTAAAGACTAAATTTCAAGAAATCGACACTCCAGGATAATAAAAATTAAGTTCAGACTTTTGCAATGACCACCCAAACTAATCCAGTTGTTTACACATCGGTAACGATCCCAAAGTGGTTGAATCTCAATTGTTCTTCCAACGAGCATCCAAGAATAACGGTCCGGCTAATACACAGAACTTGGCACGGAAACGAAGATTTTGAGTAAATGAGAGAGAACAGCCACCAGGTGTGTATCAAATTTTGAATAGCCTCTGTATAATTCTTTACTAGCACAAATTTTGCCAAGAATTTCAGATTTCCTTGGTATGGGAGTGCTTGAATAACGAGTTGTAGTTGTCCGTTACTGGATGTTGTTCATTTTAAAGGAAACCGTTCTCAAAAATCCCGATTGCACTAGTATAGAATGGCAAAACACAGAGACTTTTTGCGAAGAAATAGCGTCACTCGCAAGAAAATAAATAACGGAAATCCGTAGCTAGGTTATCGATTAAAGAATAAAATCTTCAAAATGATTACCAATCAAAACCAGAACGGCGCGAGAAATGTTGAAATTTTTTAACTGCAAGCATATCTGCACGTTGGAATGAAAAGTTGCCTATCCGATTGGATTACTATTTGATATCCTTTTGCTTTTCGGCCAAATTTTAACCCCAAAGTAAAGCGTAAAACAATAATTGTTCAGATTTCTTTCAACTGAAATCTATTCTGTCGATTAATGAAATGACGAACATACCTGAGGTGCAGGTCGGCTTTTAAGAAAATTGGAGTGGTCTATAAGCTGGAGTTCAAAAATCCACCTCAAAAACGATAGGGTTGTCAAATCAATCAATTTTGCTAAAAGGATAATTAATCATCAAATGACAGTGTTGATTGGGTAAGAATCCCCGAGTTGCGCAAGAGATTATAACAAATTATTTGTTTCCACAAGAACATCCAAATTGCTTTTTCTTAGACAACACCAGAAATTGTATTTTTAACACAAATTTTTATTGCAAAATACACAACAAAGAAAACCGTTGTTAAAACATACGGCTCTTACTAAGTAACGATTCAACCAATCACAAAATAATTTCAAAAAAAAAACTAAATTCCACAATCTATGAAGGCGGTAAATTAAGAAAATTTTAAATTTAAATATTCTTCTAATATGAAAATTGAAAACGTTACAAAATGTTATTGCTTAAATTTTGTAGTAAGATGGTTTAAATTATATACATGTTGAAAGAGCTCATGGTTGTCTTAAACCATCTTACTACCAACTTTAAACAATAACGTTTTCATCATCATTTTCTTCTTTTTAGTATCATTTTAATTTTAACTGAAGATGACCTTAAAAATGTTTAATTAGAGCGAAACTAGTTTTATTTTTACTATGTTATTCAATAAAATAAAATTTGTATTTCACGACTTCAGGTCTTTTCCAAATTATTAAAAAAATCACCAATACCAGAAATGGATCCAATTTTGTTTTTAATTTTTGTTCTAAGTTTTTTGGCAATCTGTCCTACGGACAATCAATGAATGTTTTGATAAATACATGCACATGTTGTTCATACCCCAGCTTAGTTGGTTAGTTCTGAGAAATTGTCCTGAAGGGTAGTTCTTGATTAACATTCTAAGTGTTAGGATCAACCATCCAATATGCCGATAGGGTTTAAATTCATTTGAACGGCTATAACTCACCGTTCTCGTAGAGAGTAATGATTTCACTGGAGAGTAAACTCGAAAACATTGATATTTTTCGAGATATAAGCTCAAGAATGAGTTTTCTTCAAAACAAACGGATTTGCTTAGATTGGCAAAAATCTACAAGTCCAAGAGTCTCTGAAAGGCACTCATTCTGTTCAGTTTTGACGCCCGATATTTTTGGTTTTATAGCGCAAATTAATTGAACCAAAAACGACGATTTGTAGGCTAAGGCACTCAGTTTGAGCAGTGCTACAATTTTGCTCCAATTTGACGAATTGCTCAAATCGATACTTTTTGAGGTCAAAAACTGTTCAATTTTTTCAAAATTTCGTTTTTCGCGAACAAAACCGGGAAGTAGTTCACATGTACGGTATTTTTGTTCAACCTCAAAAAGTACTCCTAGTTTTATGCAATTTATTTTTTAAGTAAAAAGTTCTGCTCGAAAGTAAAAACTATTTTAAATATGTCAAGTATGCACCACCGTTAAGGCAAAGTGCAGATAAGTTTTGTATTAATGTAATGCTTCCAGAAAGCTTAATCCAAATCGGCGTTTTAAGTTTCCGTATTCTGGATCACTTTGTTCAATTCGCGCCGAAGCTTTGGGCTACAAACGGGTTGAATTCATCCATTCCTAGTACGCTTTTTGTTATATTATTTACATTTTTCTCTACATTTTCTTCAGTCGAAGTTTTTTCTTTAAACAATTTTCTTGTTGTTAACATCAGAATCAGAGGCGATGGTTTTAAAATTTTCGTCTTCTTCTTTCATTCTGTGAAAAGCTGAGACGCGCATTTAAATGCAACAATACCACGCTACTCCCAAAGTTAAAAGTTTACTTACTTGGACATATTTTAAATAAATTGTTTAAAACTCAGAAGCAATATTTTTTCGATACCTCAAAAAGAATAATTTTTTTTGGGGTTGTTGATCCATATCTCAAAAAGTATCCAATCAATCAATCAAAATGAATATTAACAAGCTTAAAAACTACTGGAACTCATATGGTAAAGACATGTTTGGTGAAGCATTTAAGTGTACGAAGTGGTGGAACAGATGATTAATTAATGAAAACTCAGTGTAGTTTGAGTTGATTGAGACGTTAGATCATTGGTTTCCATATGTTGTTTATCTCGACACTTGGGTGGTTAGAGATCTTCTTGTTGTTGTTGTACCAATATTCCTCTTTGTGTATGATCTTTGCTTCCGACTATTTTATTCGATGTTGGTTATCACAGGTATGTTGCGCGATCGGATTTAGAGTTTCACTCTGAATGTCAGTCCGGTGTTTTTTCAGGCTGACATCCAGAGGTTTTGGTTCTCCTACATATGACTGACCACATTCACATGGAACTAGATAGATGTAGCTTTTAGAATCTTAACTGGTTTGTGGTTTTGTGTTGAAAATCATACTTCTAATGGTAGTTAAAGATCAGAACATGGTATACGGTGTTTCTAGATATAGGCTCAAAGACCTTCTTTTAATATTTAGCAAATACATAGATTTTTTCTTGATTGATTCTCTCCATTAATTGTCTTTTCTTTTCATCGGTGGAATGTGTTGTTCGGGTTTCTTGATTTTCTTTTCTCCCGTATTTTCTTCTCTACGTACTTTCCTTCACGAAATACTTTTCTACCCGTGTACTTTCCTCCCCGCATACTTTTTCCCCGCATACTTTCTTCTACGCGTACTTTTCTCTCCGCGTATTTTCTTCCCAAAATATTGTCTTCCTCTTGTACTTTCCTTCTCGAGTACTTTCATCCCCGCGTACTTACCTCTCCGCTTATAATAAAAAATTATGAAAATAAAAGCACAAAAATTCGACGTGTTATTGGTATCGCAGGGAAAAAAAGTATTTCGGAAAGAAAATACGCGGGGAGGAAAGTATGCTGGGAATAAAGTGATTACATTTTTGCCTTCCAATGCAAGTAGTTTGTTGATTTAGTAGTTGTAAGACTTTGCAAGAATTCGAGTATTGGTGCTTCTTATTCATTTCCATTAACTTTTTAATTCCTTTGTAGTCTAGTTCAGCTTTGCTTTGTCGTGGGGTACCTTTGTTGGAACGATTTCAAGTTTGTAGTTTCGTTCTTAGATTTAATTGAGCACTTCTAACATAGCTTGATATAACTATTGTCCGTTTAATGTGGGACGTGTGACCTAGATCTCCACCACGGGTGCTTCGCGTTATAGTCTTTGCTTGCCATAAATCTACTGCCTAACATTTTAAAGAACTCATTGTTGCATTTTATTTACATTCTTAGGCGGACTGTACACGGATGCTATTGTGATTTGATCTAATCTTCCGCTGTAATACTAGTCACTTAATTATGTTCATTTTCAAATTTTTAATTTTGAAGAGTTTTATAGTTGCTTTTATTATGACTGCAACACCGTCCATGTGCTGTTCTATCTGGATGTTCGGTGTGGTATATCCTGTTTAGATGATTTCTTTTTAGTAAAATACGTTTTAGAAACTAACATTATGTTAATATTATCAGGTATTAAAAATACTTTAAGTTTATGGCTTCTTTGGACAAATCAACTGGCATTTTAAGCCCCTTATTTTGAATTTGCAAGCTATTATCTAAGATGCCAAAGATGTTAGTTTATTGAACATTGTTTCTATTCTACCCTTGCATTGGGGCGGTAATTTTTTATAATTTGTTGCTTTGTTCTTGTATTAAAAATGTTTGCTTATGTTTGGCTAGATTGTTTGTCCATTTATTTATGGTTTTAGTTTTGGGTATGATTTTTGCATTTAGAGCACTGATTATGTCATACTTTTTATGTGATTGTAATGGTACGATTAGATTTGCTTTCCACTATTGATGTATTTATATTGTTTGCGCCATTGTCTTTGCTTTCATTTCCAAGTTACTCATAAGAATGTTTGGTAGTTACTAGGCTTGATTTATTTAACCAGTATTCGATGATGATTTTGTTTTAAATAGATTAACTAATTAATTAATTTAATTAATAGATCAAAGTGTGCTTTTCATCAGAACAACTTCCGTTAAGCTTTCAAATATAACAATTACTTTCTAGTATAACAGGACATTACCAAGTAACGTCTTAGTTGAGTTATTATTTAAATTATAAAATAGTTAACTTTCAAGTCTTAGGTTCTTATTAGTTCAACTGCCCATCATAGTCATGAGATAATCTATGAAACATTACTCGTTGAATAAAATAGAAGAATTACTTTTTAGACTGTAACAGTAGAAATAAAAGATTGGTATGGTTCTGTCAACATCACAGTATTGTCGCGTCAACAATGAGGAACTCATAAGTCTTTTCAATAAACTTTCTAGTTGGTTTTTGGCGATTACAACGCCTATTGGTGTTACACAAAAGCTGTATCAAATCACTTTTTGCATATAAACTTACATACTGGTCATAAGATCAAAGAAAACTACCTGACTACTTACATTACTTTATAACCAAAGAATGTGCAACTATGTATTTGACCATTAAAAAACAAATAAAACAATACACAACATAAAGTTTGACTTGATATCCTAGACAACAGAAAAAATGACCATCCCTATGTCTAAATGCCTAACCAACCTTCCTAAACAAAATATTAAGGGTGTGACAACCGTAGTCGCCCAACTCACCGAGTCAAATGAACAAACCGGAAATGTGTAATTTAAGTTAACCAGAAAAAAAACCAAAATGATAAATCGTCCTAACAGGACACAAACAAATTGGTCGGAATGATACTCTCCAAAAATATTTCCCAAAACCCAAACCAAAAAATGTATCAACAGAGAACATCTTTTTCCAGTCATAAGACTACCAAATGTAGGCTCTGCCGAAAAAATATTTTTGAAGGGTATCATTCCGACCAATTTGTTTGTATCCTGTTGGCTCAATAAAACCGCAACAGAATATATACCGACGGAAAAGTTAATATATGAAAACTGTTACAGTAACTTAGGTTAACGGGCAATTAAAAAAAAAACGTGGCATCAGTTTAAGAGCTGTTTAATTGATTACACATACGTCATACAAAAAAATATATTAGTAGCAATACAGAATATCGTGTTCTCTCGTGGATATTCCACAAATATAAATATAAATTAATTAGCGACACAGCAAACAGGTAATAAACAAAACTCGATAGCTGTTGCTATTGAGTGCGACGCGTCCTTATCCTTCTTGAGCGTCAAACTTATACTGCTAGCTATGCACACAGAGCGTGGAGATTCAAATGTAACAATGAGTGAATTAATTATAAGCGCCACCTTGACTTATAACGTATTTTATCAAAGCAGTCAAGGTTGCCTTGATAGTAATACAAACAAACAAGATAAAAATCCGTCGAGTACAAGTAATTAGTCTAGTGACACAAAGTTCTTCGACATTAAACATACAGTTACCTATAGATAAATCACTTAACTAGGATCACATACGTGTATCGTTTATTAAGGTGTCCTTTTGAAACGTTCGACATCAATAGTTCCCAGTTATAGTTAAGAAATGGTTCGGTACTAGTAATTGAATTGTTCGAATACACACGCTAAAATTAAAATAGCTGCCAACAAAGCACTGATAGCTAGTGCATTGAAAAAAGCCCTTTCCGGTGTTAAGGCAAGACACCCCAAAGTCGCTGGTCTCCGCTCTCTTGCGTGACAAAACTGTAATCGGTACCTCTTAACAGCATAGGTTTATTTTCGAATATCACTTCCTCGAGTACAAGTAAACGTCAAGAGGTTAATTCTTCTAATTACAACAGCATAAGGCAGTAACGGTTTCAGAAGACAACGTGCAATTTCTGCACGTAATCAAATCTCAGCAGACATCAAGAACGTCATCCTAGAAAATACGAATAAACAAAAAAACTGTAATAATTAGAGAAACCCAATGCAGTCACGCGGTGAAATATAGGTGAGTAAGCTCACTTGCAAACGTTTCTAAATTGACACTTTTTTAGTGTTATGTGTAAGTTAACTGTTTTACACCAGTTGTTGATAACACAGTTAGAACCGGGACAGGCAGAGGAGTTCAAGTGGAAAGTCTGGAGTGTACTGGAAAAGAAAAGGAAAGAACAAAACAACATAACAAAACGGGAAATATCGGTCCTTAAAGAACTACAGAAGAATAGATCCATCAAAATTCTGCCTGCTGACAAAGGCAAAGCAACAGTAATCATGGATTCCCATACATACGACCAAAAACAGACGAGATTCTACGACAAGGGAACTACCGACGCTTGAAGAAAGATCCCACTTCTAGCCTGGAGAGGAAAGTCTACCAGATATTGAAGAAATACAAAGAATACCTTCCTTCGAAAACAAGGACAACTCTTACGCCACACCACAGCAAACCACCGCATTTATATGGTTTACCAAAGACACATAAAGACAACATGCCGCTTCGACCAATAACTAGCTCTCGTTATGGACCCACATACCAACTAGCCAAGTTCTTACTTCCAATTGTACGACCACTTCAAGATGGCAGCCCATCGTTTGTCAAGGATTCCATACATTCTGTAGAGATTGTTGGGTCTATAGAATTACAAAAACGAGATCGTTTTGTCAGCTTTGATGTAGAAAGTCTTTACACTAATGTTCCGGTTGAAGAATCTTTAGAAATTATTCAGAAGAAGTTACTAGAGGACGAGGAATTACATAATAGAACTTTGCTACCGGTTAAGGGGATAATGGAACTTCTACAATGCTGCCTCAAGAACTCATATTTCTAATTAAAGGTCGAATTCTTTGCACAAGACGACGGTTTTCCTATGAGTTCGTCTCTCTCACCGGTAATCGCCAACATCTACATGAACTGGTTCGAAGTCCAAGCACTGGAAAAAGCGAGATTTAAACCAAAATTAGGGCTCAGATATGTAGACGATACGTTCATAATTTGGAACCATAGCGACCGTCAGCTAGACCTTTTTCTACACCACCTAAACAACATTAAGCCATCCATCAAATTCACCATGGAGAAAGAAAGGGAATACTCACTAGCATTCTTAGACGTCCTCGCAAAAAGAAACAATGAGGATATTGTGACATCAGTTTACAGAAAGCCAACTCATACCGGCCAATATCTGAATTACGACTCCAATCACAGTGGAACAACAAAGAAAGGGATTATTAAAGTTTTAGTCGACAGAGCTCACAGACTATGTAATACAGAGGTAGGACTACAAAAAGAAATCAAAAACATCAGAAGAGACCTTAAACAAAATGGTTACCCGAAACGAGTGGTAGAAACTGCTCTAAACTCTCTGTCCCATGTGAATGCGGCCAGTCATACGTAGGGGAAACTAAAAGACCCTTAGATATCAGGTTGAAGAAACATAAAACCCATACGCAGAGAGGACTTTGGAATCCGGCATTGCCCAACACTCCTGGGAAAAACATCATAAAATTAAATAGTCGGAGGCAAAGAATTATACACCGAGAAGAGCACTGGTACAAGAGAAAAATTAAAGAAGCAGCGTTTATTGAAAACAACAAGAATGTATTTAGTCAACTCAGCGTAGAGATTAACAATGTGGGAAACCCTTAATTAGACGCCTGATTTAGTTTACGGTAACGTCCCCCTTCATTAACTTTGTACACTTGATCGCTTCACTAACTTTGTATTATTATATAAGTTACAGTAGTCTTTAAGTTTGTTAGTATTCACCTGAAGACGATTGCAGATTCAATAGCAATTGAAACGTCGTGTTTAGTCTATTAAAATAAAATATAGACAATGGAAGTCCAAAATAGTGTTATTATTTCAATGACGATAACTTTATTAAAAACCTGTGTTTTACTGATGAATGCACTTTTACATTAAATGGAACACCAAATGTTCAAAATTACCGTTTTGGAGCACAAAAACCCTCATCTGTTTATACCAGCTCACACCCAATATCCCCAATCAGTAAATGTTTGGGCTAGGATATTTTTCCATACCGTAATAGGTCCTTTTTTTATTGAGGGTACACTTACTGCTGATCCATTAATTGAGCATGTGCTATTACATTGACGAAGTTGCTGAAGAGGATACTGTTGTTTGGTATCAGCACGATGGGTGTCCAGCTCATAGTGTTAATCTGGTAAAAGGCCTCTTAAATGATGCGTTGCCCAGAACTTAGATTGGAAGAGGTGGTGAAATTGCTTGGCCACCGAGATCACCAGATTTGTCTCCTAATGACTTTTCTTATGGTCATACATTGCCTCTAAAGTGTATTCAGATCGACCACACACCACTGTCGAGTCATTAAAGGACAGAATTGTAGAAGTTTGCTTTAATGTTCCGGCAAACGTAATCTCTAATGTGCAACGCAATTTTTATAATCGATTAGGGCATTGTTTAGCAGTAAATGGACAGCAGTTCGAGCATTTAATATAAGCAGTTGCTGGCTTAAATAAAATGTAGCTTTCACTTCTGCATACCTACCCAAAAACCAAAACGGTCCTTTTCAGGACCACCAAAAATCAAAAAGAATTTTACACGACTTTCAAAGAAAATCAATTTTATTAATAAACATAATTTAAATTCATTTTACAAAGGTTTGGCGATTGTGTGCATAGATCTCATGTGTGCATTTGCAGAGATTTAAATTTATGATCTAAAATTTAGAATATGAAACAAAGAAAATAATTTAAAATACAAACCTTATTCTTTTTGTGAGTTCAAACCGAGGTTCAAACATTCAAAGCTGTTAACTATTTGGCATTCTCAAATAATCACAACATTTTTGTTTACCTACATTTAGCTTGTACGACTCCTGCAAATAATATTCCAAGTTAAATCACTTTTTAGGTAGGTACTAAAATAATAATATTCCTTGCCTATGAAACTGTTGTCTCCTGGTTCTTCCTTCATCGTGTTTTACACAAGTATCGGTCTTATATCGTGAAGTTCTTAACATGCTGTATAAAATGAAACCTGAATCCGTTTACATAATTATACTTTCATAGGCACTTTTAATCATATTGATATAACTGCATCTTAAATCAGCTTAATATTCTTTATAATGTACTTTGTGTTTATAACCTAAAATTAATTTACGAAAATAATTATGCGTAATTATGTAAAAGAATTAGTTGTACTTACTTGAGAAAGCGATCACATCAAAGCGACTAAACAATTAGAATTTTCGCAAAAAACAAAATAATAAATTTTTAGGTTGAGAAATGTCAAAAGGAATATTACAGTTGTGGTAGACATGACAATCGTCACACACACAAACCGCTCTCTCTCTCTTTCTTACTTCAACTGACACTTACAACGCACGTCGTATCGCGACGGTGAAAAATATCATAGCACAAGTAGATCCGTTCTATATTTTGCCTTAATAAAAATCCTATGTTGCGTTCTCCCTGGGACACATGGTATACAAAATAAAACAAACAAAATATTCAGAAACAGACATAAGAACCGTAACTAAGTCTTTGGAAAAATTATTGCTACCAACTCTGCAAAGAAAGGGCAACTATTTATATTTCTTAAAAAGGATAAAAATAGAACTCGAGCTTGTAAATAGTACACCACCACATAGGTTAATAAGTTTGTCCAATGGTCGCCTGCAAAAAAGGATGATCCAGTACTACTACTATTAGATAGCCACGTCACACATGTTAAAAGCATAGAACTTTAATAGATTATGGCCGAAAAAATGGTGTTAAGGTATTGTGCTTTCCTCCGCATTGTACAAATCATTTGCAACTGCGAATGTGTCATTAATGAAGCTATTAAGCACTTAGTAAATAAATGGCTACAAACTCATTCTAGTAGGACAGTTATCCACTACCAGGTCGGCGAGAATTTTGGGAATCTTACTTGCAAGCATCTAGAACGTCGGTCGCAATTAATAAATTTTAAAAACAACTGTTGCTAAAAACGTACCTGCCGAACAAGAACAAAGTTTAATTACTAACATGTTTTGTCTAAAATAATAAGAGCTTTTCTGCAAAACTACCCAGACAGAAAACTTGAAAAACCTTCTACGCCAGAGTACCTCACCTCCAATGACACTATCAGCATTGGTCCAAAGACGGCAGCCATAAGTCCATCAACATCACCTACACTATCTTCGCGAATTTCAGACACATCTACGTCTTTCAACAAGTTCTCTTCAACCGAACCATTCATCTTATGCATCAAGTGTGGCAAATAGACACATTACCGGAGAAGACGGCAGCGATTCAAAATCTAGTCATAGTTATGCAATATGTATTTGACCTATGCAATTAAAATGTAATATGTCTATTATACTCTAATAAAGTCAATTTTTTTTTCCTAATACCAAGGCATAAAGGGCATTAGAATGTTTTTGTTTTAATTAAAACAACTTTTTTTTTTGTTTGTTTTCAAATGTTTTCCATGTTGTATTTAATAACAAAATAAAACATTTTGCAACCAAAATTATGCGCAACTTTGTTGCATGTTTTACTTCGATATTGGTAAGCAATAATTCTTATGACACGTAATCCCCCAGCTATTAAGTGTCATAAAAATTATTTGAATGTCATATCTAAATATATCGATTGGTACAATTTCTAAATTAAGTGGTTCTGATAAATTATTGTCAGGATCAAGGCCAAAATCATTAAAATAATTAAGTACCTTTACTTCAAAAGTGACATTCGCAAATCTATCTGTAATCTTTTTTTATTGAAATTGGCGACAGATAATTTAAACAAATCTCAAGTGCTTGATATATATAGACCTTTTAAATTTTTTAAACTACTCTGAGCATTTGGTAATCATTTTCTTGTCAGACAGTTAATCCGGGTCCGTAAATGCGTAATATAAACTTGAAAAATAAATATAAGATATAATGCACAAAGTGGCACTTGTATAGTATGCTACTTCAATCAAATCCAATTGCTTGTATACTTACCTACTATTATATTATATTCTAAATTTTGATAGATTTTCCTATCGGTATTAGTCAAAGAGATCTTTAAACCAGTTACACAAAATTTTTATAATATCTAAGTCAAAATGTAAAACCGCTATCCAAGATTTACTTTACATTTTCTAAACCGGTTTAGGGTCTTATGTAACAAAAATCAATTAATAAAATAAAAATTAATTTGATTTTAGTCCTAAATACAATCTTGTTAAACATGATCGTCAAAATTCACTTTTAAAAATAATTTAGACTTTGGTTTAAAATGAGGATAGGATTTTATTCCTTGAAAGTGACAACTGTTTGGAAATATGTCAAAAAAAAAATTGATAATCTGCAATTGTAGTAGTATTTTCAGAGTAATTTTATTAGATCTGGTCTTTCATCTCCAGTTAATTTTACCTGTGTGGTTAATCACCTCGGAAACGCGACATTCAAAATATTTGATTGGTTCAGTACTGTATTTCCATAGTAGTTAACCGACTGGTTGTGAAAAACCAGACCAAAATAATAGTATATTATACACCAAGGTTGTGAAGTCTGTCATTATTGCCTTAGCACCAGTTGTAGGCAATAATGGACTTCACAACCATGGTGTATATACTATTTTTTCCACTACTAGCCAAATTTAAGCCAAAAATAAAAAATAAACATTTTTCTTGTAAAAATCAAGTAGCACAGGAATGCAAATAAATCAAAAAGCATTAAAAGCTCCATACGTTGATAAACCAACTGCAACTGATTCACTAAACACTTGTGTAGTATATTCCACCTTCATTTTCTGAAAATTATTAATATGTAAATTAGTTGATTTAGGGCCAATCGCAGCGGTTTAGATTTGTCTGACATGTAGAAGTTTTTAATGTCTTTCCAAGATGCTTTTTTGTTATTAAAGATTATATCGTATTTAATCAAGTTATTTTGCACCGACTTCAATAAATAGGGGACATCGAAGAAATAATAGATTTTCTTATCGTTTACGAGAAGGTATGGTTTTTCCGGTGATACATCTATTCTTTTAATTAGGTTTCGAAAATTTTACTACTGCCCTATCATTGGCACCGCATTGTAGTTGTAGCTTTTCTATGCAATTTAATACTATCGACTTCAATTTGTCACTTTGCATATCGTATTTAAAGATGTAGCACAAGGGTTGTTTAACTTTTTATATATAACTCTAACCATGATCACGTAGCAGTTTGAGCTGGCAAAAAATTTAAAACCTACTTTAAAATTAACATTTTGGGGCTCGTAAAATATAATTTTAGTGAAAATTGTTTGTATTCCTCTATTTATCTCCTGCTTCTTAGTGGTTTATTTTTGAAGTCCACTTCGGCTGTCACAATTTGTGCTCTGCTTTCGAAGTAATCGTTGGGAGATGTTAACTTCAATTGAAGTGTTCTCTTTTCACGTTGCAATTTAAGAATGTTCCTCCATAATTTTCTTTACCTAAGAGTATTTGAGCTGCAACCTTGAGTAGTTTTGGTAAAGCTAGAGATGTTAACGGGCATTTATTGCTTCGCTAATATACCTTGCATCATTTGAATATCGGGTTTCAGAAATTGACACTTGTAATTCATTTAGAAATAACAAGTGATCGCTACATACTCGTTAAGTTTTTAGAGTCGACATTTTTATGCAACAGATCGGACCTTTCAGATTCTGTTAACCATTCAAAACACCTACAATCAAATGTTTGTAATTTACTTAAAATTCTTGATGTAACTTAACTCGCCTGGTTAAATCTCCTTTGAGAAACCTGAAAAAACTGATTCTACCATCATATTTAATAAATAAATAAATTCAGGTTATGTATTTGAGGTTAGGGGATGGCATTTTTTTATTCAAATAATTTTATCGTGTTAGGTAATTTTAAGCAGCAAATAAGTTAAAGATAATCACCTGGATATACAAAATTATGTTTCACTCGTTTTTTTGTTAAACAACTATTCTTAGATTCTCAAAAATTTGAAATTGTCCATTATTAACCTAGGTCAACAATAAAAAAAATTATTAACCACTAATAAAGAAATTCAACTTCTCAGTTAGCTAGGAGACGCAATAATTGTCCACTTTACAGCTAATAGTTGAAAAAATTTAATTTTAGTTTATAATTTGTTGTAAGCTGCAGTCTGGGATTATTGTATCCAGTGGCGTAATGATGTTCTGACTTTAAAAATTTACATTTAATGAATAGTTTGCAGGTGGTGAGAGTAATAAAACATAAATAAAATTTAACAAAGGCTAACATGGTAATATGTATTTCTTTCATTTTGTTTGTTTTTGTAGATGATGCTCAAGCTAGATGGTTAGTACGAGGGTGCATTTGGGTATGGGAAGATACACAATCTTTTTCAAGTAAAATATTGATCTAAATTTTTTTGATGGAACCGAGGGTCAATCAATGGTGACCCAATCTCCGGACGAATCACTGAAACTCGAACTAACGACAATGTGTAAAAAGTTGAAAATTTCATACTGAAATGTCGGCATGTAAAGATCTCTATCATTGCCAATGAAGTTTGTATATTCAAAGCAAGTGTTCTCAAAATTTTGAATAACGACTTGGGTATGAAGAGGGTTCTGCACGGTGGGTACTCAGATTGCTTACATCTGTACACAAAACTGTACAGAAAAATAGATTCGCAAGAAAATATAGCCGAGTTGGAGAGGGACAAAACATTTTTGCCTCGAATTATTACCAGGGTCATATTCTTGACAACAGGAAAATAAACATTTTTCAGGAGAAAATATAAAATCACTTCACTTCAAATTCCTTTCACTCTCTCCCTAGTTTTAGAAAACCCGTATCTTGAATGCAAGTCGAATTTGAATTTCACGGGAGAAATTATACCATAATGTCGCTTGTTGCACGTTATTGCTTTTAACCAATCAAAATATATGTAAGTATCACTTGTCATTGTAATGTTTGTCAATTAACTGACACAAATCAGGTGATTGTCAATAAGTAATGGAAAAAAATTTTGCGAGCTTTGTATAGTCTTTAACATTACCAGGAAGATAAAACGGTTTTTACTGGCGGACAGAAGGATATGACTGACGAGTCGAAGACAAGTCTATCACCTTCTGGAGCCAGTAAAACTTCGTTACCTGCGTGTATTGTTGAATGTTTTATTTGTTCGTCACTTATTATAAATGAATAATAAACCATTAAAAATTCTAAAAATTTCGAAAATCTGAGAAAAAATTATGTAAACTTCAAACGTATTGCTTTGAAAACGGACGGTACTTATTTTGTTGATTAATTATTTCATTTCAATTTCACGTTTCCCGAACGTTTTGCTGCTAGAGATTTACGGAAATGAGTGTACCGCAAGCTATCATTAATGAAGCAGCAAGTGTGGTTGGCAAGATTACTGCCCGAAAAATCTTTATCAAGGTATGAATACGAGTACGCGGAGTTCAAAAAGTAGCAAAGAAAAACAACGTGACTGGTGTTACGGAAGACGTTATATTAGCGTATATCAATAAATTGTCTGCCAAATTCAACCTGAATTCTTTATGGTCGAAGTGGTCAATGGTTAAGATTGTTTGGCAGTTAGATAAAATATTGTTTGCAGGTTTGTTTTCTTATTTTCATTAGTCAGGTTTTTAGTTACATATGTCATTTTTTAGGTTTCATAATGTGGTTGCGTTTTTGAAAAAACGAAATGAACGCTACGAATCCCAAAGAAGCCAAGGTTTTGACAAAGAACAAGTGGAAATAGTTTATCATTTAAGCTCCTGACGAGGAAGTGGTTACTTGCCAAAGTCATTACCATTTTGGTATATTTGGATGTTGTTGGGTGCGATGAGCTTCTATCCCTCACTGTAAATGACGTGGAGGATTTGGGGAATATATTGTTGTCACCTTACGACAAGTAAAATTTAACGACAAGGAGGTTTGCAATAACGGACAGATGGACTTGTAGCTTTAAACCTTGTGCTCTTTATCAGAAATATGCGGCCCTACGACCTCCAATAAGTAAAGATCTGCAGTTGTTCTTGACGTACCGCAGTGAAGAGTGTGTCGCCCTAAATGCAGGTCAACATACTGTAGGCGCAATACCCAAGAAAATTGCTGAATATTTGGAATTAGAGAACCGGCACTTTATACAGGGCATTCATTTTTGACTAACTGGAGCAACAATGGTGGTTGATGCAGGTGGTGATACTGGCTCTGAAGCGTGCAGGAGGATGAAAATCAACACAAATTGTAGCTACAGCTACGTAGATGATTCAATTAATAATTAAATTAAAATGGCCTAAAAGAATGTTTAATGTATACGATATAGTAATAAAACCCAATTTTCAAATGTTAATAACAAATAAATCACGTTAAGAGTTTGTCTGTCATTTCAAATTACCTATAATAAGGTAAAATATGAAGACGCGTGTAAAAATTTTACAGGCTAGCCAGTTATATTTTACAAGTTAGTAGCTAGTTAAGAGGCATTTTCAAGGTAACTATAGTGAGTTGATAAACTCCTGCTTTACAAGTGTGGAACAAATAAAGATATTAGGTTATTAAATGTTTATTAAATGAAAAAGTGAAAATTTAGAATTAGTTCTTGTAAAATATAAATTTTCCAGCTATATGAATTAGTAGATAAAAAAGTAAGTACTTTTTGCTTTGGATGCTTTTGCATAGGTACGGCTTTATTTTACAAATTTACATTAAAAAGTAAAAAAAGTGGTTAGTGTAATCCAACGACAATATTGGTCTTTAATGTAACTCACACTAACAAGTGAAAGCATCCTGTTAATACGCTTAACATTTCAACCCCTATGGCATCTGCCCACTAAACATCAATACCCGTGTCATACAAAAAATCATGTTTTTTTAAAAAAGTTTATAATTGCAAACTAAATCATTGTTTACAAAATCAATATCAATTTGCGTATTATGGAAAATTATTTCAAAAATGACGATTATGCCCTACAATCTTAAAGACAGAGGTTTCGTGTTTTCATTTAAGTATTAGAGAAAAGTAGAAAACTTAATGTTATCTTTAATAATACAAAGTTAAACCATAATTTTATCCCAGTTTATCTGGGAGTAACTTTAAAACGTTTTTAATTTACAAAGATCATTTAAAAAAGTCAAGCAACAAATGAAAATAAAAATAATGTCATTCAAAAATTAGCTGGAACAACTTGGTGAGCAGATGCAAAGACACTTCGTACAGCTGCATTGGCATTAATTTATTCTACAGCAAATATTGTGCTCCTGTCCGGTTAAATAGTTATCATACAAAAAATATAGATGCCCAGTTGAATTGCACTATGCTATAATTAGTGGAACCATTAAATCTACTCCTCTCGATTGGCTTCTTGTTCTTTGTAATATTACTTCATCAAACATTTGACGAAAAGCTGCGTTATAACGAGAATCGATAAATGCCAACTTAACAAAATATACCAATTTGGAATGACCTTGAAGACCCTCCTCTAAAAGACTTAAATCTTAAGTCCTATATAGTTGCAAGACTACTTAAGCACGGCTTTTCTGAAGTTAAGAGTGAAAAAAAATTATGGTCTGAGTTGATGTTTTCAATAAACATCTCATTGATGATCTAACAATAGAAGTTCCGGGCTTTGATCAAAAGAAAAATTTGGTCAAAAGTAAATCACATAAGAACAGGCCATTAAAAAATGCAACTCTATGTTGTTCAAATGGGGTGAGATTTCTAATCCAAATTGTGACTGTGGAAACGAACCAGAGACCGTTACACATATTGTAGAGGATTGTCAATTAACAAAGTTTAAAGGAGGGTTTACAAAAATTCATAATTTAACGGATGAAGCTATATTATGCCTTACGAATCTGAAGGACATCTGAAGTTCAGCAATGTTTTGTATTCTTTATTTTGATTATCTGTTTTTCTATTATTTTGTTTTGCTATTTCTTTAACCTATCTTTTTTTGTCATTGTCGTGACTGGCGCTTGGACCGGTCCATTATATGACCTCATGCAATGGCTGTGCTGTTATATTTTATGTTCTTATTTACTTTCTATAATGTTTACACACTTAATTATTATTATTACATGTGAATACTAGGGCGGGTAAGGGTTGGCATGTTTAGGTTTTAGTGGTTTTCCTAAACCTTAAAGTAAATGCTTTGCCAAGACGAACCAATCCATTATTGCACACTGTTTCGTCACCACACTATACAGGTTTATACTAATCTTATTATTTATTATTCTGTCACTATACATTACACTTACATCACAATACAATATTTGTATAATGTACCATACAAATAAATATATAAATAAAAATATCGATTGTACAAAATTTAAAAAAAAATTTTTTTTGGTCCAAAGTAAAGTATTTTATTTACAGTACTTTAGGTTAACCAGTGCTCTTCTGCATTTCCAAATGTTAAATCAGTACATGAACCATGTGGATTTCCTCGAGATCCATTATAAAGTCTTATGAACAATATAATATTAAAATAGTTAAACTTTATATACGGAAAAGTGTTACGTCAATTTCATTTTCCTACTACGACCAATAAAAATTAATTCTCACGACATTGAAGAAATGGGAGGTAAAAATTTTCCAATAATACCAACTTTATGTTTTCAAAAGAATTTTTTTCTTTTTCATGAAAAAGTAATTTTCTACACTACAAGAATAGGGGTCCTAAATTAGATTTTCTGGAAAAAAAAACTAATGGCAACTGTTTTCTGGGATGCTGAAGTCTTGCTTATTAAATATATGCCAAGGAATCTACATAAATGGAGAGGTCTACGGAAACACAATTAAAAATTTAAAAACCTGTCTGGCGGAAACACGTCCGCATTTTTATCGACAAAAACTGGTTTCTGTACAACATTTGTCAAGTTGAAAGGCAAACACGTTTTAAATCAATCGCTTAATAGAGTTAAGGAATCTAGTTTATAGCCCCGACCAAGTTCCATCAGACTTCTTATTATTCAAAATTTATAAAAGCATCTTGATTCTAATGAAGAACTCAAAGGAAACTGTTGAGAAAATTTGGAGGCTGCCGTAGCAATTTTCTCTGAGGTATGGGAGTAATTGGAAAAAGGTGGAATAAGTGTATTAGTAGTTAGGGAGTTATGTAGAAAAGTAATGTTTTTTTCAATGGCTAGGTAGATAACATGAAAATACGCTCTTGTACAGAGTGGGCCATTTTCGACACTTTTAAAGGGAAACTGATGTCGGTGTCTAAGGCTTATTTTTAATGAGAAACACAATGGACAAAATCGCATGGCAATATCTATTGTAGTGTCGGAGATACAGGGTGATTTTTGAATATCTGCATTTTAAAAAAATGTCTGTAAATTGATTCCTCTTGGAAATTTTCAATTTCTGCAAAAACGTTGCTTCAGCACTTTTTTTACGTAGACTCCAATGCCGTTTTTAAAATGAGTATACGGAGTCACGTCAAAAGTTAATCGTATTAAACTTACTTTTTTTAAATAGAACGCCTTGTATATTTTTATCTATTTTATTTTTCTTATAAATACCCATTTCAAAAATATAACACACTTTATGCTTTACTTTGCTTTTTTATTTTTAAGCATCTTAAATTTTGCGTGTGATTTTAAAGGCGCATTCTGAATATGTCGTCTTTGAACGGCGTAGGCATAGCTTTGTCATTCAGTTCAATGAGCAACGCAATGGAGATAACCACATATCATTATCTGTTATAGTTTCAAAGACACAGGGTGATTCTGTAAAATCTGGATTTTGAAAAATGTCTGTGGTTTGTTTCCTGTTTCTGAGATAACGATATGTGATTATCTCCATTGCGTTGCTCATTGAACTAAATGACAAAGCTATGCCCTACGCCGTTCAGAACAACATATTCAGAATGCTCCTTTCCTAAAGTTTTAATACATCATTTTTATGACGAATGTGTTTAGGTTGCCAAGACGATAACTTCGAAATCGTCCTATAATGAATTACTTTAGTTGCCAATTTTTATAATATTAATAATAAGTGAAATGTGTCTTTGACATCTCGTGTAATAAGGGACACGTATAAATAGTACAAACTAACAGATAACTGTAACGACGATTGAATGTTTAATCCAAATCGTTATCTTAGCAGAAGACTTAGAATGCATAACACACTCGTGTCAATAAAGCTAAGTATTTCTGTATAGTAGCATACACGCACGAAAGACCACCCGATGCACATTCTGCCCTTATTATGAGCACATCAGAGGTGTATACTTAAGTGCGATATACAACTGTACAAGAAAGCGGTTGATCTTTTAAACTCTTGTGGATCAATAAACATAAGTGAAATGTGTGTCTTACAAAATCTCGTGTAATAGGAACACGTATAAATAGTACAAACTAAGTAATGTCAACAGATAACTGTAACGACGATTGATTGTTAACAGCGAAATGCGCATCAGGTGTTCTTTCGTGCGTGTATGTTACCGTACAGACATACTTGGTTTTTTATCGACACGAGTGTGTTATGAATAATAATAATGTTTATTGTACTTTTTACGAGATCAAGTCGTTCCCGGTATATTGTCTACTAAAGAACCGGATCTTGGAATCTCAACATCTTTTATCATTTATATTTGCTTGCTGTTGTTCACGAACTCTGTCTAGATTGCCCTCAGTTTTTGCTGCAGTTACAAAAGTTTACAAAAATTGCATGTCGGTGTAATATTTCCATCTACTTGTAACAGTCGTGGCTTTTGATCCAAATCTTAAAATAGGCAATTTCGACTAACACTGTTGAGTTACTCCTCTCAAATCACCAGACACAGTCTAAAACAAAATATGCATTATCGTAACTTTTCTGTAACATTTTTCAAATATTTACGTCATTGCTTACTTAAAATTTTTCGTTTCGTAGAACGGCAAACACAATAACAATTGAATTAATAGGAAAAAAAGTCCTCGATTGTTGAGGTCTCGTCAATCCATTAGCCACTAGAGGCAGAACAATGTGTTGAAGAATGTCTTTGCTGAATCGTCATCTACGACGAAACTGTTCTTCATTATAAAACTCCATAGGATTTTAGCATCACGCATATATTCTCTTCGGAAATCTTTGATGATTTTTAATTGCTTCAATATATTCGAAAATTCAAGATTGTCGGCCCGATCCATATCCATTTTAATTGATTACCAGTTTCAATCAACCTTCATTTTTTATTAACAAAAACAATTATTTTAAGCCAACGGCAACGCATTTTAATTCAAACGCTGTCGGTAATAAAATAGCATGTCAAACTTATTGTGTGATACCATCTACATCAAAAATCGTGCGCTAGTACCTGACAATCTTCACATAACCTAAAAACTAAAGCGAATGACTGTTTGATCAACTCAAAGCTATGATTGAGGTTGGTTGCTTCTTGACTAGCGAGCTCAGCATAACAATAAACTGAAGTAATTTATCAAGACGGAGTTTCGTTTATAGTATGGATTTTTCGTCTCAAAGTGTTCTTCAGCTCAAATACGGCTCAAGTCATGACTATAAATACAGGCAAAGTTAATTTACATTTTATTCGTATGGTACATTTGCATTATTGTGTTGTGATGTTTCACAACTTTGTGATTATGTGTGGGGATTTTAACATACATGATTACAATCGCATTATAAAAATCAAAAGTACTCGCCAAAATGTAATTTACTTAATAAGTTTTTAAAAATACTCAACTTAAAACTCAAATTAATTTTATCAAGAACTCAAATTTAGAATCCTAGATCTAATGCCATTATTTCCTCCGATTTACAAGGAACAGTAGAAAGAGGAGTAATTACATTAGTGGATGAGAGGTTTACACTATCTAAGACTAAGTGTAAATGTTACTTGGGAAGTTGCAGAAGATAAAATTTTTGTAGGTAATACGGATTTTTCAAGGTACAATTATGGAAAAACTAACTTGGTAGCAATATACAATGGAATACACTATATCGATTAGGGGTACCTTATACTGTCGTATACCGTGAATAACCCGGTATATATATATGTATATATAAATATATATATGTATATATATATATATATATATATATATATATATATATACATATGAGTTTCTAAATTAATAATTAAATTAATTTGTTCTATTTTTGCAATGTAATTTTATTTAGAGGTTTTAAATGTAGATATCTCTCGTTAAGCAAACAGCTTAAGTTCTTTCAATAATTTTGTAACATTCTCCATGAATAGAAAATAAATTTAGTATGTCTTCTTTCGAATATTCTTGGTGGTTCCATATCGTGTATAATGTATCACGTCGACGTTTACAAAGTTTTATTGTTTTAATTTCCACAGGCCACTAGTCACAAATTATTTAATAACATATAGGTATAGAGAACCCTTATGAAGATTGAAAGACTACTTAATTCTCCATCACGTAGAGCAACAAGATACAGGGTGTTCCTATTTAAAAAAATTGACTTTTGGGCAGTTGAAGTTAGTCAGATTTAATCAAACATTTTAAACACCCTATAAATAATGAGATATCCAAATTATACATCATTTAAAAAACTTAACAGTCTTCTAAGTATAGCCCATATTTTGTTACTATAACTTTCTTTTTCAATCATTGACAAACGTTTGAAAACAATACTACAAATCTAATTTATCTCAAAAAAAAATGAGAATAGGTTCTGCTACATGAAAGTAACTCAGATTTTAGCGTCGAATCCAAATATACAAAAAAATATATTTTCCATTTAAAATAAGAAAGTTGGTAGCCATTTCCGGTGTAACCGGAAGTGCTAGAAAACTGAAATATTTTAATTAAATATAACTTTTCAAGCAATTCCCTATTCCAAATTTTTAGACAAGTATTTCAGCAGGAAGTCCATAAACTTTTAATGAACAGGTTAGCTGAATCACTTGGTATAATATAATTGATGAATTTACTTCAAATATCAGTGGCAATTTTGAAAACTTTCCGTCTTGGTTTAGTAAGAAAACTATAAAAAAAAATTAAGTTTAAAAAAATCATTACCTGAAGAAGTATAAGAAATATGCTAGCTTACAATTCCTAGAAAATTATAAAAACATGCGTCGTAAAACCAAATACTTATTCGTCGGAAATATAACTTGTACTTAAACAATATACAGAATAACATTAAACATAACACAAACAAATAATAGTACTTTATAAATACAAAACGGAAACAATCCAGAATTCCAGGAAAAATGGTATATGATGGTATCTGTCTTTTTTCCCCACAAGAAATTGTCAGTGGTTTTGCAAACTTTTTTAACAGTATCTTTTGCCTTATGATAACCAGACCACTGATATTATTAAAAACATGTGTGTAAATAGTAATGCGTTTCATAGTGTACGCATTAACAAAGAAGATATAGTTAAAGTTGCAAGAAAACTAAAATCTAATTTTTCTATGGGATGTGAGCAGATACCAGCAATTTAGTAAAGCATTGTATTTCGTGCTTATCAAAACCACTGTGTGCTATTTTTAATATAAAAATTTTGAAGTGTACGTTTTCAGACATTTGGAAAACTACAAAAATCTGTCCAGTTTTGAAATCTGGTGACAATTCGGATATATCAAACTATAGACCAATAGCGATAATTTGTAGCTTTGTACAAATTATTTGAATCTGTGTTAGCAGTTCACATTCAACATCATGTCAAATTTCAGTTGTCAAACAAACAACATTGTTTTATTAAAGGTAGATCCACACTTACCAATCTGACTAATTTCACTCAGTTTCTTTCTGTTATGAAATTAAGTTTTTTAGTTGCACTCTTTTAAGTTGGCAATGAAACCATAATTGTATTTAAGCAAACGGCATAAGAAACACGGTCGTCTAAGTCCATCTTTTAGTGTTGTAAGCACAACGTAGTTTTTGTCACTATTTATCGTCTAGTATTTTATTTATTTAATCGTATGGTACATTTTAAATATTGTATTGTGATGTAAGTGTTATGTATGGTGCCCCAGAAGATCAGTATAAACCTATACAGTGTGGTGACGAAACCATGTGCAATTGGGATTGGTTCGTCTTGACAAAGCATTTACTTTAAGGTTTAAGAAAACCACTAAAATCTAAACATGCAAACCCTTACTCACTTTAGTATTCACATGTAATAATATTAATTAAGTGTGTAATGTGATTGTGTTTTGTGAAATTGTGTTGTACATTTTTTTTTAATTATCCGGGAGGGTCTTGATGACCAGGTCCGAAAACCAAAGTGGTCATTCTCAGGAACAACATGTTTTTCTTGTTGATCATGAAGTACTGTAAGGTACTGATTACCTTCCATATTTTCTATTTGCACCAAAAACCCTAAAAACACACAAAAAAAACTCTAAAGAAAATTGACGTACGTTTTGACTTTTAATTCCGGAAACCAAAGTCGTGATTCTCAGGAACAACATGTTTTTTGTTGACCATGGAGAACTGTAACCCCTAAAAAAACACACACGAAAAAAGTATTAATAAATATTTACTACTCAATAAAATGTCAATTTATTGAATACACAACAGTTAATCTGCCGACGAGTTAAGCGTTACTCACGCAACTTTAAAAACAAAACAAGTTGTATTTTAAGTCAAACTTCCATTAGTATTACGTTGAACCTTTATGATTAACGATGGCATTGATTGGGTCAATTGAGCACTTCAACCCAAAAGAAACAGATATTTCATCATGACTTGAACAATTGTTCATTTGAAATTGTGTCGAAGAAGATAAGAAAGTCCCCTTACTTCTCACACTTATAGGTAGTGAAGTATATGGTGTGCTAAAGACTTATTAGCCCCAAAATTTCCGAGTTTGCGGAAGTACGCTAACATAGTAGCAGAGTTGTCAGAACATTATAGTCCGCAGAGGCTAGTAATTGTCAAACTTTATAAATTTTATAATGCTATTCAGGAACCTAATGAAGATGTCAAAATGTTTGTTGCAAAATTAAAAAGTTTGTCACATCATTGTGAGTTCAACACATTTTTAACCGAAGCATTAAGAGATCGTTTAGTATGTGGTATACGATCCATAGCAATTAAGTGAAAACTGTTATCTGAAGTAAACCATTTGAAATCTCCTATAAAACTGTTCTTTCAATGAAACTATCGGAAGAACAAGTCAAATCGATGGGTATAGAAGATAATATAGCATTAGTGTCGGAGAGTGTTGATAAATTATCAGTCAGAAAAAACAACTATTCCTTGAAGAAAAATTCTAAAATATATCAATGTACTAAAGGGAAGTTCTTGGAAAAAGTGTTTCCGTTGTACAAGAAGGCATGATCCAGAAAATTGCACGGTGAAGGAATGGGATTGATTGTTTCAAATGTAAAAGAAAGGGTAACACAAGTCGTGTTTGTAAAAAAGTAATGTTCATGTATTAAAAGAATCAGAGTCGTCAAGTGAAGAAGATAATTGGCTAGTTTTAGGGTGTCTGTTACCTTTACAGAGTAGAAAAGAAAAACCAGAACTTGCGTTTTTGGAAGTCGAAGGTAAAGAAATTGTTTTTGAAATTGATAGTGGTGCTTGTCGGTCAGTAATGCATGTTAAAAATTTTAACAAACATTTGTCAGATTTAAATTTGTATTCTGTAAATTACGATCTAAGAATATTAACAGCTCAAGGTGTCAACTGATGTTTTTGTCAAACATAGAAATAAGATTGTTAACTTACCATTCGTAATCTTGGATTGTAAACTTAGGTTTTTGCTATTATTAGGCCAAAATTGGTTAAACGTGTTAAATCCCAATTAGAGAAAAAAATTAAGTATTAAGCAAGTGCCAAATGTTAAAATTACTTCCGAGTCGAGCATTGCTGTTATGTCAGGGTCGGTGATACCAAAAAAACGTCAGTAGTAAAATACAGAATTAGAAAGTATTAAATATGGTCAGTAATGAAGAGGAAATTTTGATATTTGTGTCAAAAATAAATAATCAGTATATAGAATTTTGGACACCACAATTTCTGTAAACAAAAGTTTGCACATTGTGAAGCGGGCTTAGAGGTATCATTTACAATTCTAACAGCAGGTAGTCTCAGCAGGGGTTATCTTATAGAAGGACTGTAGAATGAATCATTACACTAAGCACGTTTTAGAAAATAGGTAATTTACGTTGCTTACTTAATTTTTTCTTTAAAGAATATATTTGAAGGTATCGCTAATTAAACACCATAGCTCGATTAATTATCGAATCAAAATTTTGTTTAGGAAATGTTTACAAAATAAAATTAGAAATAATTTTGATTTAAAAACGTCTACAAGCAATAACTTTTAAATTAAATCAAAAACTAAACATGGTTATTTGGGTTGACTGATTATTACTTATTTTTAAATAAATCTAACCTACTAATTATTGTAAGTTATTAAAAAAATCATTAAACTCTCTATTCATAATATTTAGTCCTTACAAAATGTATATTTTATGACGTTTCATTTTTTTCTGTAGTTAATATAAAAAGTGAAAATAAAAACTAAGGCAATTCTTATTGTCAACGTATATATTTAGTTTTTGACAAGAATTTATTACATAATTATAATTAAGATACCAAGTTATAGTTTAAAATTAAATGAAAACTTTTTTTTAAATAAAGGTATTACTATATAAATAAATATAAGAAATCAATAATGGGTGTGACCTCCATTATTATTGATACATTCTTGGAGGCGTCTGCTCATTGACGCTATCAAGGTATCAATATAATTAATATTAATCGTTTCCCATGCGGTATCAATGGCTGCAATTAGTGCATTACGGTTTACTGGTATAAAATTTGGCCCTTGTTGTCTTCGGATAACAGCAAGTATTCGAGCCCAAACATTTTCGATAATGTTAAAATCTGGGCTTTTGCTGGCCAGGGTAACAGCTCCAAGTTATTTGCTTGTATCCAGTTGCGCACAACCTGCGAAGTATAGGGTCATCATATCCCGATAGTTAATTATCGAATGTTCCAAGAAAATATGTGTAAATAGTAAATGGAATCTACTAACGTAACGTTAAGTCGTTAATTATAGTTACATAACTCTCCTTTCATAAGATATAGTTCATATTAATATGCTTATTGTAAAGCTTCGTACACACCTGAACAACAAACCGAGGAACAAACAGAACAACGAACCGAACGGCATCGGAACATTAATTTGGACGGTGCTACGTACGAATTTTAGAACAGATTTGCAAGTCCTGGTTGTTCCATAAACGGTTGGCGGCCGTTCCCGCAACTTGCCGGTTTTATTTTTTTTCTTCCTTTTGTGGGTTTGTTGTGTTTTAGGTAATATTATGGAGTTGACAGAAGAAAAATGTTTTAAATTAATCAGTGTTTAAGAATGCAAGAAAAAAATGATGTCCCTATTAGCATCATTTGGGCGGAAATTTCCAAAATAAAAAAAAGCGAAGTAAATTATAATTTTTACTCTTCTTTGTGCGTAAAAATTTGGTTGGCACTATCTTCTTGTTTTCCGCAATTTTCTCTTCTCAATAATAAATATATATGAACTGAAAACTACTGAAAATAATTATGGGAACAGCACAAACGTTCCGTTTGTTGTTCGGATTGTGGAAATCATAAAAGATCGTTTGTCGTTCTGTTTGACTTTCGGTTCGTTGTTATGTTTGTTGCTCGGTTTGTTGTTCAGGTGTGTACGAAGCTTTACAACTTAAGCAACAATTTTTTGGCGAATAAAGATTAGTTTGTGATGTAATATTAGAAACACAAATTTATATCATATCAAATTTATGACAACTTAAAACCAAGAACGTGTATGTTATTGCTAAGAAATTATTAAGGAAAAAGCGCAATTGCAGTGTAAATATTTATAATTAGATATTTTCGAAAGTTTATAAGTCCTCTATTGTAATCTTAATACTTAAAGAAAATCCTGTCCATTAGCATTATAAGGAAATGGCTTTTACTTTATGAATAAGTTTCAATAACAATAGAATATCCTTGCTTGTTTAATTTACTTCCTTTGAGTCATATTGCTCTAAGGGTTGTTACATTGGTCATTAGAAGTATGTAATAAATAAACAATTACCTACTGTTTGAGAAGGGGTAGTGTGAACCAATAAATAAAGTAAGAAATGTAAATTCCATTTTAGTTTAAAATTTCAAGTGTTGTGAAAATGCCACCTCATCTCGGTGCTGATTTGAAAGCGCGGATTGTTTCGGAATTAGCGGCGGGCCGTAGCGTGCGTGAAATTTCACGTATGTTAGATATACCAAAAGCACCGTAGGGCATTACCGAGTAAAATGGAATCTTGAACACACTTTGGAAAGAGCCATCGGAAGTGGTAGACCTAAAGTATCTACACGTGCTCAAGATCTCGAGTTGTTTCATTACGTAACAGAACAACCATTTGCTACATACTCAGGGCTATAGCAGATACACATTTCCCGGATGCCGTATAACTGCACAAAAGATTAAAGGAGATGGGAATAAAGAAGTATAATGCTGCTGCGAAAGAAGTTCTCAGTGACGAAAATATGAGACGTCGTCTGGAATTTGCAAGGCGATATGTGAACGAACCTTTGGAATTTTGGAATCGAGTGATTTTTAGCGACGAAAAAACGTTCAATAGCCGCAACGATGGACCACTAAAAGTTAGAATGGAAGGAACTCGTTACGAAAATAATCACATATGTCCTAAAAACGAAGTGGTTATTTTTCTGTGAATGTGTGGGGTTGGGTTAGCGCGCAGGGTCCAGGAGTTTGTTGGGCTATCGATGGACGTCTTGATTCTGCTGCGTATTTAGATATTTGGAAACTATTATGAAACCTTCAGTCGAAGTGTTTTATCCAGACGAAGATTATATTTTCCAACAAGTAAGTATTCTTATTTCACTATACTTTCTCCAAAAATAGTTCGGGATCTGTTGAATTAACATTTTCATAATGTATTTTTGTTGTTAAAGGACAACGCCCTATTCATACTTCGCGGGTTGTGCGCAATGGATACGAGAAAATAACTTGGAGCTGTTACCCTGGCCAGCAAAAGCCCAGATTTTAACATTATCGAAAATGTTTGGGCTCGAATACTTACTGTTATCCGAAGACAACAAGGGCCAAATAAACCGTAAATGCACTAATTGCAGCCATTGATGCCGCATGGGAAACGATTAATATTAATTATATTGATACCTTGATAGCGTCAATGAGCAGACGCCTCCAAGAATGTATCAATAATAATGGAGGTCACACCCATTATTGATTTCTTATATTTATTTATATAGTAATACCTTTATTTAAAAAAAGTTTTCATTTAATTTTAAACTATAACTTGGTATCTTAATTATAATTATGTAATAAATTCTTGTCAAAAAACTAAATATATACGTTGACAATAAGAATTGCCTTAGTTTTTATTTTCACTTTTATATTAACTACAGAAAAAATTGAAACGTCATAAAATATACATTTTGTAAGGACTAAATATTATGAATAGAGAGTTTAATGATTTTTTAATAACTTACAATAATTAGTAGGTTAGATTTATTTAAAAATAAGTAATAATCAGTCAACCCAAATAACCATGTTTAGTTTTTGATTTAATTTAAAAGTTATTGCTTGTAGACGTTTTTAAATCAAAATTATTTCTAATTTTATTTTGTAAACATTTCCTAAACAAAATTTTGATTCGATAATTAATCGAGCTATGGTGTTTAATTAGCGATACCTTCAAATATATTCTTTAAAGAAAAAATTAAGTAAGCAACGTAAATTACCTATTTTCTAAAACGTGCTTAGTGTAATGATTCATTCTACAGTCCTTCTATAAGATAACCCCTGCTGAGACTACCTGCTGTTAGAATTGTAAATGATACCCTTAAGCCCGCTTCATAATGTGCAAACTTTTGTTTACAGAAATTGTGGTGTCCAAGTTTTAAATTTCATGAGTGTACCTTATGCTTTGAAAGAAAAAATTAAAACAAAAATAAAAAAAATTATAGATTCAGGTACTTTAAAAAAAATTAATTACAGTAATTGGGCAAATCCAATTGTTATAGTCCCTATAAAAAATTTCTCAGATCTTAGAATTTGTGTCGACTTTAAAAAAACGTTAAATCAGGCTTTAGACGTCGATCATTGTATATTTGCGACTCTTTCTGGTAATATGTATTTTTGTGTCAGTGATTTGCATGTATCAGCCACTTAAACTAAGTAAAAAATCACAAGAACCAGTGGTCATTAATACACACTTAAAACTATTTGCTTATACCAGACTAACTTATGGTGTAAGTTTAGCTCCTGGAAATTTTCCAAACAGTTATGGATGCTATTTTAACAGGTTTGAAGGACAAAACATGCTATCTTGATGATATTTTTAATCTTTGTTTTTTTTTTTTTTTTTTTTTTTTTTTTTTTTTTTTTTTTTTTTTTTTTTTTTTTTTTTTTTTTTTTTTTTTTTTTTTTTTTTTTTTTTTTTTTTTTTTTTTTTTTTTTTTTTTTTTTTTTTTTTTTTTTTTTTTTTTTTTTTTTTTTTTTTTTTTTTTTTTTTTTTTTTTTTTTTTTTTTTTTTTTTTTTTTTTTTTTTTTTTTTTTTTTTTTTTTTTTTTTTTTTTTTTTTTTTTTTTTTTTTTTTTTTTTTTTTTTTTTTTTTTTTTTTTTTTTTTTTTTTTTTTTTTTTTTTTTTTTTTTTTTTTTTTTGTTTTTTTAATATTAATTTTAAAATACTTTTCCTTAACCCTTTATCGGTCTACACTGTCTTAAAGTATGTGCCCAATTATGGACTATGTAACCATATGGTAACTTAATGTTCTAAAGCGTGTTTTTAGAGTTACCCATAGTTTGTCGGTTCTCGGGCGATAGTACCGTACGGTCACATACGTTCTTAAGTGTGGGAAATAACGAACATAAGTGATACGGCTCCACCTATAATTTTAAATTCTACTCGTTGGTGCTTGCGCGCTGCAATGTTAAGGTTATGTGATGTGCCGATATAATTACTGATAGTTCATAGGGTAAAGTTTATCTATTCTTGCTAGAATTTTGACCTTGGTTCTTTGGATGTATAAGGTATGATATTTTTATTTTGGTTTATGTAAATATTTATGTATATGCAATAAATTTTTGTGTTTGAATATGCGTAGCCGTATGGTTACTTTGCCCATACCAAGGAATTGTTATTTTTTTAGTATTTCTGGTAAAATTTTTATAAATATGGATGAATTGGATCAATTAAATCCACTTGTTCATTTTATGACAAAAAGAAAGGTAGACTACCACCTCCTCCTCAGTTCTCAGATGGATCCGAGGACTCGGATGATGAGGAAAATATCACTTTGAAAGCTAATCAAAACAAAGTAATAGACCATCAAACTTTAGGTAAACAATACAACACCCTATAGTTAAAACTAGCTTTATAGAAAAAGCATTTTGCTTTCAGAATACAATGAATCAGATGACGATAGTGAAGAAGGCGATATGACTCTGCAACAGATACGGAACAATATATTACGTACAAGATGTTAAACTTCTCGTAAATATTACAATATTTTTAACCATAAAAAAATTATACTAACCTTTTTAGTATCAACTGACATAGACCGTAGTGAGGATAAAGAAAACTGCAATGACGCTGAACCGCCAAATAAACAGAAGAAAATTCCTGACATCAAATTTAGTTAGACAAAAATGATATTACTAAACCTACGAGAGATTTGGACTTTTATTCCACCCATAATCCAGAGATTCTTACGCCCTTACAATATTTTACAAACCTGTTTTCCATTGACATAATGACAAGCATAATTGAGCAAACAAATTTGTTCAGTACACAAAAAACTGGCACTTATATAGCCACCAATGCCAAAGAAATGACAGATTTTATATCCATTATGCTATTGATGGGTATAATAGATCTGCCCTTCTATGAGGATTATTGGGCCAGTGGTACACGTATTGAGCAAGTAGCCTCTATTATGTCCGTCAAACGATTCAAAGCTTTGAGACGTTTGATTCATTTCAATAACAATGAAGACGTAAACGAAGATACCAAAGATAGGTATTTCAAGATTCGACCCTTGATTGATAGCCTAAGACAAAATTTCCGGAAATATCACACTAAAAATGATTATTCTATTGACGAAACCATGGTCGCATACAAGGGTACCCGTGCGGGAAATCTTCGGCAATATATAAAAATAAGCCCCATAAATGGGATTACAAATTTGCCATTGCTGCTGTGTCTGGCTATATCTTAGATTTCATACCCTATCAAGGAGCAACTACCTTTCAATCGCTTCAAGGTAGTATAAATGAACTTACCCATACAGAAACTAACATGGGTTTTGGTGCGGGGATTGTCATAGCTTTGTCTAAATTTTTTCATGAACCAACTAAGGCAACTCTGTTTTGTGACAACTATTTTTCAAGTCGTCCTCTTTTTATATATCTGAAGGAAAATTTTTATATATACAGCCTTGGAACAATGCACAGTAATAGAATTGCAGGCTGTCCAATCGAAACCGATAAGGTCCTACAAAAGCAAAAAAGGGGAACCTTTGATTATAAATCGGATAAAGACAAGGGTGTTATAATTGTTAAATGGGTTGATAATAAAGTAGTGCTCTTAGGTAGTACTACTTTTGGAATAGAACCTTTGGCTACTGTGAAAAGATTTAATAAGTCTGTAAAAGCAAAAGATGATGTACCATGTCCAGCTATAGTAAAGCAGTAAATAATAAACATATGGGTGGAGTTGATACTGCCAATGCATTGATGGGATTTTATAAAACTTCTCTTAAAGCCAAAAGATGTTATTTTACAATATTTGCGCACCTTAGGGATGTAACTGTTGCAAATGCTTGGCTGTTATATAGAATGGACAGTGATGCTCTGCAAAAAAATATATGGCGCTGAAAAAATGTAGGCTGGAAATTGTATCAGGCTTGGCTAGATGTTGTAAACAATCTAGAAGGGGCGTCCCAGTTCTGATAATGCAGAAGTATCAACATCAACCATAAAGCGTCCAACTATAGAGCGGCCAAATCAAGCATCAAGGATTGATTGTTATGGTCACTGGCCAGTCCATACCAGTAAGGGAAGGCACGTGAGCAGTCGCCTCAAGTGCGAGAAGTGTGATTGCAGGTTATGTCTGACAGAGTCAAAAAAACTGTTTCAAAGCTTTTCATTTAAATAAATAAACAATCAATTCGTTTCAGTAAAACTTGTTTGTATTGATAATTATCGTAAATTAATAAATATTTATAATTTCATGAAGGTTGTTTTAATGGACTATGTGACCAAATGGTTACGATATCTAACTTTGTTTCTAATTTAACTATAAACGTGAAACTACTAAAAGTATTTTCACAAATAAATTCAAGATACCCTGTAACAGTATAATAATTTTAAACATCTTTTTAATGTCTTGCCCAATAAGGGACAAAAAAATTGTGTTACCATATGGTAGCTTAAACCGATAAAGGGTTAACCCTCCCTTCTTTTGTCTCGTGGTTGGGCTCGTGGTCTCTCACCTCCTTTCCCCGGTATTAAAAAAACCCTCTTACATTATCGGGTTACCAGTACGATATTCAATATAAAAAAGCAAATCCATATGTAATGCAGATGGTTTATTACGTCTACCCAGAAACTCGCAAACTGAAGTCTCAGATTTTCTTTATTCTTTCAGTTAGTTGAAAAAATACCTTTGAATTGAAATGACATAAAAAAATTATATAGAGATTTAACATTACTTAAAATAAAAGGACTTTGTTTTGTCAGGTTGGCCAAGTTTGGTGATTGATAAAACCTAAAACCATATTATAAGAAAACGTAATGAGTTATCGATGGAACAGAAGTGCATTTATTAGGCAATAAGATTGTAGTACCGAAAACTTTACATTCAGACGTTCTTCAACTTTTCATGAGCAACATAATAGAACTGTGCTTACCAAAATACTTATGTGCTTGTATTGTTAGTGGCCGTCTATAAATAATGACATAGATAAGTTTATTTTTGCATGCGATATATGCCAACAGTTTCAAAACTTTTCTAATTCGGCTCCTTATATTCCATGGAGTAATGTTCTCATAACTTTATAGAGTACACGTAGATTTCTTTTATAAATGTAAATTTTGATTGTGGTTGATCAGAAATCAAAATGGATTGACGTCAAATTAATGAAAATAGGTACCAATGCAACAGAAACTATTTTAATCTAAAGAAAATCTTTTTCAATATTTGGTCTGCCAGTTGAACTTGTGTCAAACAATGGTCTATCTTTTTAGCTCGAGCAAATTTGTTTTTACTTTACAAGCCAATGGCATAAAACCAAACTATAAAGAAAGGTATAGAGATTTCTTCAACAAAAAACAGTTATTTCAGAGAAAATCATTTTATCAAAATTATATAGTTACTTGATTATATACCGTAATACTCCGTCTACTGTTTCTGGTCTTTCGCCAGCAGAAACTATTATAAAAATAGGCTAAAAACCAGATTTGACTTTTTAAAACCTTCCTGCCATGATGTCAAAATTAAACATTCAGTTAATTCTCACAGAAAAAATTGGTTGTGTATTGTTAATAAAATAGTTTTTTGTAAAAGTAAACAAACGAAGTAATGGCAGAAAGGCAAAGTGGTAAAAGTGTTAAGCTTTTGCATATATCTCATTCAGGTCGAGTCCGATATAAGATTTGTACACGCTGATTTTATACGCCCAAAAATTGTCTAATAATTCCTTAAATCCTGAGGCTCAAGTAGAAGTCGATAAAGTCAATCATAATGAACCACTGAGTAATCCTGTGCCTACTCCAAAATAAGTTCTAATGTAAGTACATCCAATGAACAAGAGCAGAATCACGCAGCTAGTGCATCAAGTTAATCTGAGCTTACGCATTCCTAACTTGAGGTTTTTAACAAAATATTGTTAATGTGCAGTCGGATATCTTAAAACCTAGAAATGTATCTCGCTCAGGTAATGTTATAAAACCGCCTAATAGATTAAATTTTTAGTTAAGTAGGAGAGAAATGTTATGAAATTAAGTTTTTAGTTGAACTCTTTTAAGTTGGCAATGAAGCCATTATTGTATTTAAGCTGAACGGCACAAGAGACACAGTCGTCTAAGTCCATCTTTAGTGTTGTAAGCACAAGGTAGTTTTGTCACTATTTATCGTCTAGTATTAATAAATATTTACCATTTAATTAGATGTCAATTTATTGAATACACTTTATAATCACTTTGGACAATAAAAAACACATTGACGTGCATTATACTGAGTTTAGTAAAGCCTTTGATAAAATTCATCATGGAATAATCATTAAAAACTTTACAATTTTGGGTTTTGTTCTACATTTTGTAAATTTAATTGTCGCATTAATATTTAATAGACCAAAATACGTTAAATACAAAAAGCATTAAGTCTCATGTGTATTATGCCAATAGTGGAGTTACGCAAGGTTAAATTTAAGCCCTTTATTGTTTCTATTGTTTATTAATGATGTAGTAAACTGTGTAAATTTAAATTTAAATTTAGAAGCATATTTGTACGCTGACGATCTTAAAATTGCATAAGTGATCCAACAGTTATGCTGATTGTATTACATTACAAAATTGTCTTACAAGTTTGTCAAAGTGGTGTATAGAAAATAAGTTAACACTAAACATTAGAAAATGTAGTATAATGAGTTAGTTTAAGGTGCAAAGAAATTATTATTTGTAATTGTTACGGTTTTATTTCACGTATTTAGGACGTAGGTCGTGAGTCGTCTTAGAACGTGTGTTACCAAGTAGTACGGTGCGACAAAAAATCGTATTTGGCGCGCACGCTGCTAATTTGCTATTGGTGGAAATTTAATTCGATTGAATTTTTGAGACGGACAGCGGACATTTTCCTTTCTCGTTTGATACACGGGTGTTTTAGCATTTTAAATTCTCACTAAAAACTATTTAATGTGGGCTTCACAATTTCCAATACAAATTGGCGTTTACGTTTAATCTGGCTACATTCACCGTGAGTATTTGGGTTTCTTTCCTATTTGTTTTAATTCTGATTGCTACATATGCTTTTAGCACGTTGTGTTTGGCATTTTATACTCGTTGTGTACGATACTGGGATAACTCGAGAGTAAGAGTAGCTAACTAAGAACCTTCTATAAATGAACGACAACACCACGGTTTAGTAATCGCCGCAGACCAACGGTGAATACCACGTCTACAGAGGTTGGCTATGTTGCATACTTTCAGCAAGGGAGTCACTTGTGTGCTGTTCTTTCCCTAAGAGGAACTTGGGTCTATCTACCTTCCCGAACTGTTGATACCGTCGCTAGCAGAATACTTTCATTCCCGAACTACACTAGACGTTTACAGCTAAGTTTTAGTATTTAAATTACTTACTCATAAATAATAAGGCGTATGAAGCTCAAGTACAGATGACATAAAACGGCTCGATAGTTAATATTTAAGTAACTTTTATTTGGTGTATTTTCGTCAACCGGAAGTTTGTTTTAAATCAGCTCAATAAGGGCTGAGGTGCTTAATTTAGAGCGGTTGTCGCGGACACAAAAAGGCTTTTGGGTTTGCGGGGGTACTTACCTTTTTTTGTTGTTTAGATTTAGTAACTCGCCGTGTGTAAATGATATGTGTACGCAAAGCCTTAATAGCAGTTACTTTTAATTTGAATGAGAACTCAACTCAAGCTTAACTAAAGCTTACCTGAAATTCGACATCTTAACTAAAAAGCCTGATTTATGGTAAGCAAGGCTGTTAAACGATGTAACTATATGCGACAGTCTCTCTCTTTATTTTTGTCACATTATCTTATTATTTTAAGATTTGTTTGTTATACTGTATTGTTTCTCTTTTCTCTCTGGTTTGTGTTCAATTTAGCATATTAGATTTTGGCAATACCTGTTGTCGATCTTCTGTTGGTTTTATTTTTTTTTTTATCCAGCAGGCGGCGGCCTTGTTTGACCAGCAGTCAGATTTGTTATAACTATTTAGAATCCACGCAAATTCCAGCAATACGTAACTGAACGAAGCAATTGAG
>JALBCR010003956.1:0-52175 GCA_030710515.1 Abscondita cerata | reverse complement strand
TTATGAAGAATTTTTTTCTTTTTTTTTTTATATATATATAATCTTTTTTTTTTTTTTTTTTTATATATATAAATGTGTTTTTTTTTTTTTTTTTTTTTTTTTAAAGAATCATATATACTATAAATTTTTTTTTTTTTTTATTTTTTTTTTTTTTTTTAAATTTATAATTTTTTTTTTTTTTTTTTTTTTTTTTTTTTTATATATATATAAATTTTTTTTTTTTTTTTTTTTTTTTTTTTTTTTTTTTTTTTTTTTTTTTTTTTTTTTTTTTTTTTTTTTTTTTTAAATTTTTTTTTTTTTTTTTTTTTTTTTTTGTTTTTTTTTTTTTTTTTTTTTTTTTTTTTTTTTAAGTATAATGTGTGTGTAAATGTAAGTGTAAAGGTAATAAACAAAATGTAGTGTGCAAACCAAAAGCCGTAAATAGTCAAAATAATAAATAAAAGTAAAGAAGAAAGTTAGTCTTAAAAGAATAAAATAAAGTAACATAAATAGCAGTCAACAAATTTCTGGGTAGCAACAAATAACAAAGAATTAATAAACAAGGTTACACCACAAGAGAATAAATGCACAACAGCAGATTATAATCAGTCTGACACTCAACAACCATCCACACTGTTTCTACACATGGGCTAAGGAATTTCTTCCATTTTGTAGTGAACCTGTATGTCAATAAATTTTATCATCATTAACAATACAAAGAAACAGAGAGATCTTTTACTGACCAACACTTCACAGCCATAAAGAATGCAATTAATGTTAGCCGTTTATAATGGTCTTTATTTATTAACATTTATCAATAATCGTGGTAACTCTGACACTGACTCGTAACCAGTTTTGGTAATCTCTAAAGATAAACTGACTGAAATACGTCCTTAATTCCTGCTTATCTGAGGTGCCAGAGGAACCCTTCTGACTCCGCCAGTAATAAATAACACTGAACCATTACCACAACAGTTTTTCGGTGTTAGGTGAGATGATTGTCCAATTCTAAAATATCCTGACCATTTCTACCTCATGGCAATAGTTTTCTCAGCAAAAGTCAGCTCCTGTTTGATCAATAGCTTCGCTTTTGCATCCCTAATAACAAAATGATAATTCACAGATGGTACAGATAACTGAAGAGAAACGACAAATGATCTCAGATGTTACAGATATCTACCCATTCGATAAGACTATGATCTTATGACTCACTCAAGATTTATCTATATAATAGTATTATAAATCATCTTCAAGATACCGACAATTGAGTGTAGATAACGATGACGCCAAGGAACCATTTCTTATTTTTTCGAATTACGATATTCGCTTCTGCCACGCTTACGAATTAAAATCCAATATCAGTAAATAAACGACAGAATGAAGTCCGTGCAAAAAAATGGAAACATTTCGTTATTATTACCAGTTAATATGGAACGAGCCAGAGTTATTCTTCTCTGAAAACCGTGAATACGCATTATGCGCTTTCATCGGCGACGCGATGAACAATTACAATTCTTGCGTTAACCAGCAAAAACACATATTCTTAGTGTACTCAGAATTGTTTTCTGAAACGCCACCTATTTTTAATACTAACAGACACAGTTGATAGTAATGTTACCGGCGATTCGGCGATAATGGTAGCCAAGATTCATTATCATCTGCTTCTCCGACAGAATGAGGTTAATCACGTTGTGTTGAACTGACAGGTGCGCCATTTCAAGGTGCTATATATTAAAGTAACAACCACAGGCCAATAGCTTGAATGGAAATAATAAAAGGGAAACATACGGACGCCGCCGATGCGATAGGAATAACCAAGATGGAAGCATGAATAACAAATAAATACATAGGAAACTAGATAATATGTTAGATTTAATGATATCGTAAAATTGTACATAATTAATTGTCTAAACCTACAGCAAACATATTGCTAAAATCGTATTTCACCTAATAAGATATCTTAATAAAATACCCTTTTTATAGTATTACCTATAATCATAATTACAGAAAATAGGTCTCTTTAAATTGTGAATATTATAGGAAGTGAGTCAAATGCAAATGAAACACTGTTATTTATTTATTGGGGAAAACTAAACAAATAAATACCATGAGATATTGTTTGGAATGAGACGGCGGCAATATTACTACGAAAATTTGTAATTGCTGCGCAGATATCTTTTTAACGCGGGCATCGACCATCGGCTGAGAAACCGGTTGGGAACCTCCGATTTCTATAGTAAATACATAAATCCTAGAACATCGCTTGTCAACCATAGAATGTGGCAACGTCGGCAAGAAATTTCGCGATTATACCGCAGCTGACACCACACCGACTATGATCGTTGATTGAAATATTGGCAAAGATAGTCAACCTGATGTGGGATTATGCAACCCCGAAATTTGTTCTAAACATCAGAGGTCGGTAGTATCGCTTTGTGCTACAGAAAATACGTCAATTGTATTGTGAATTTACAAAACAGTATTGTCGATAATGTGAAATAGAAAAACTGTAATTTTGTTTATAGTTTATGTTAAGGCACGACATTATTGCCAATGCACAGCCGTTGATTGAAATATTGGTGCATGGAGTCAATGTTGATAAACAAACAAAAACATGTGTTCTACAATATACAAGAATTTAGTGATTTTTGTCGACGCAATAATTAAATGTGTGTCCTTTGTTATATATTTTTTTTTCTATTGTCTGTTAATTGAACAATGTAGGCATTGTATTTATTTAGATCTTTCTTACGTAAGGTTATAACAATGGTTATGTTATCATGACAAACACATATATGTACAAGGATTGTATACATATACGTGAATAAAGTTTATTATTATGAAAAAAACCTGCACATTTAAAAGTATTAATTTCGTAAAGAAATCGTTGAAAACGTTCTCCCAAAAAAACAATTTCTTTAAATACTTTGAAAATTCCATACTCATATATATTTATTACATTAACATCGTTTATCCGTTGAAAATGTTTTAAAATCTATTAGGCTTACGCAAGTAAATTTCTAAACTTTGGTCATTGAAATTAAAATTTTTTAACATAGAAACGCTATCCCTTTTTATGTTGGAACGAATGTTGAATTTTCTTATATTACAATTCAACGTACTCAACTGTTTGCATCTAAAAAATATTATAACAAGCTTACTCATTTACTAAAGGTGTTATTAAAAGTGATGCAATTGTAGAATTTCTGGATTAAGCTGATAAGGAATGTGACTCGTAATTGATAGCTGGGGAAGACTCTCGTATCTTTCGAATCTTGTTCAGTGTCGTAAAGTTGCGGGTTATTTAAGTCACTACATATATAAAAAGTTACATTGTAATACGTGTAAGGAAATGCTAACCAGTTAACGACCAAGTGTTTTAATGAATGAATCATATTTTATAAAGATTACAGCAAATCTGATGGAATTAAATACTTACACAGACCATCACCCGAATTCTCAAAATTTGTGTTTTTATTGAAACTTTTTACTGAAGAATTTCATCTTTTTAAAACAGATTATGGTTTATTGGAAAAAATTAAACTCCGTATAAAAAATGTCTCAACAGCAGTGTGAATTCATGGTTCAGAGAATGCGACACTCATAAACTGTTAATTATCGATCAGTTGGTTAAAATAAACTATATCGAACCTTAAAGTGGGAGGCTAATAAACATATTTCTAATAGCTATAATTACAGTGATGTCACAAACCACACCGTAAAATAAGAATATTATCTGCATAAATAAGTGTAAATGTTTGGATATGTTTTATGTATAGCATTGTATTAGGTACGTTATTATTTATGTGTAAATTGTTTGTAAATTATTACTATTATTTTAGATCAGTTGGAATTGTAATTTTTGAAACAATGTTTATAATTAATGAGCTATTTTTACTTTAATTAAACTATTTTAATTCGAAACCATGATATTTTGATACAGTTTCAAAGAGTAAAATCCTAACTTTTTATCTCTACTAACAGATAACAAAGTGTCACTTTTTGTAAATTATTTTTTTCCTCGGGAAAAAGTGAGTACTATTTTTAACACCAAATTTCCTCAATAATTTTCTAATTCTATTGTAATATGATTTTTCAATATTAAATCGTCATTTATTTCGTCACAGAAAAGAATAGTGTATTATACACGTATTATCCGCACCGCGTCGGGAGACAACACACCTCAAGCTAAAATCTAGTACTTTTTATTTTAGAAGTAATAGGAATAGGTTTTATTACCAAGTGAATTTAAATTTGAAGGTCTAGTGGAACCCACTTTCCTAAAAAACACGGTAACTTGTTGCCTTTTGAATTGAAAAATTTGAAAACCAATTTTTATTTAAAATCCTTTTCAACTGAACACGTAAAACAAGTAGATACAAAAACCAATAATTTTGCGTTTCTGAACTCTAGTGGTATTTCTCCCAGTATGTTCTACTTTATTCCTAACGAAGTTATTAAATGACAAACAAATGTCAACATTATTATTTGCAAGTTAAAAAATAAAGTGCAAGCATAATTTGTAAAATAATTGTTTCTTATTTATCTAACACCGACCAAACCAAACTGTTTTAACAAATAACGCTTCGCATGTATTTTAGTAAATTATTAAAAAAACATTGTCATTAAAATCCAAGATATGTATCATCAATGGTATTATTCATAAATGAAAAATTCGTCACTTTTAATTACTAGTTAATACGTTTACTAAATATTTGAAAACGTTGCAACATTGTATTGACAAAAGTAAATTTTACGGATTGTATGTTGCGCCATTTTTACAACGGTGGAATAAATTGAACTATTCTATTTCAAGAATCGTACACATTATAACTTAGCGCTTCAGTACAGGTGAAAAAGTAAACAAAAACGCAACCCAACATGCATATGTGAATTGCATCCGTGATACAAGCAAATACAAGCGGTTGACTATCTTTACCAATATTTCAATCAACGCTATGATATGGACATATATAGGAACAAATTTTTTGCTTGTAAAAAATTGCGCTTTATGTTAAAAACTTTCACCAAGTTTTATGCAAAATTTCTTTTGCCAGAGAAAAATTCAAAATGATTTGAGGTTGATATAGAAAATGTTCTGTACAGAAAGGTTATTTTTTTATTATTGTTAAATTTTTCAGATGAACATTTTGCGCTAGAGAGTCATTTTCTGCCTAGAAGTTAAAAGTAACATTTTCCACCTTAGAAACCTAGTCCATTTCCATAAAGTTCCACTTTATTTTTTGTTACATTTATTTTACGTATTAATTATAAATTCAAACTAAATTTTTGCATTGGTCGCAGCTTGTTTTGGATTTTTACTCTTTTTTCCGTAATTGCACTGACTACAAGTGCATACTTGACAAAACATACAATGTTAAGGTGTAAAAAATTTATACACTTATTCAGATAATTTCGTTAATAAAGGGAAACTGAAATTTTTGTAACAATGGATACTATGTAAAAAATGGTACTTAATGTTCTAATAGAAGAGTTAAAACAAGGAAAAACGCATTAAATAAATTAACACTTTTGTGTAAACTTAACGCTTACCACTTGGAAGTCGTACCAATTCGTACACAGGTGAATGTTTTAATAATATTTACGTAACATCAATCATATTAAATTGTCAGAGTTGGGTAACCGACCCGCTATCATCAAAAAATTATTTATTGTGTCTTTTATTTTTGAAGGGGGAATTAACAAACAAAAGATTAAAAAAATAATCGAGATAAGGTATGTCGTCTGCTTTGCAATTTTACAGCAAAAAGTTGATTTAATTAATATTTAAAGTTGATGCCAATTGTTGTATAGATGTAAACACTTTTACCAGTTAAATCACTAACAGCGTCGAATTAATCACTTCAATCCTAACATCACTTTTACCGGCAAACTGTAAGAAACACAATGAGTAAATGTTGTTAAATCCCCTTCGTCAAGCTTTATATTTTAAAGATTGATATCATTGGCTATACAAATTGCCCGACGAAGAAAGACAAATTGTTGACAAGTACATATCTTAAGGTTCGAGTTTTGATTTAAGGAGCTCAATAGAGAAATGAGCGCGCAAAAATTACATTGTTAAATTTTGATTTATAATTGTAAACAAATAGTACGGTTTAATGCTCGACTAACATTGAATTTAGATTGTAAAGTACTGAACAGTTTATCTCCCGTATGAAATTTAGTGTCAAGTCATATTACATAGTATTATCAGTGGTAAATGATGTTCAGAATATAAATTAAATATTTTCCACTGGATTGTTAATTATAACACAAGTGCTTTACTTCAAGAATATTTCTTATTCCATTTTATAATTTCACTTTTTCCGTCAAGCAATAAGTTGCGTTTATTTTAAAGTTACATCTGTTTCTCTGTATAACCAGCATTTTAATTATTTATTAGACCGATCCTCTGAAATAATATCCTAAAGGATCCTTTTGTGGGCTCCTCGTCTGATACCGTGACATCTTTCAACGTTATAGGGCTGATGTCCTCGAATCGTGTTCTACTCAGAAATACATTCTGAATAAGATATACTTGAAAAATTTTGTACGCTATCTATTTTTTGCGTTTCATTTTTATCAGTATTATTTAGCGATGATTGATTAAATGTAAATGTTTTTCGCTTCCGTGTATCAGGAAAACAGCATAAACATTTTTAAATGCTCTTAATATGATTTTTAACTGTTGCAAAATCGTCTTGACAACTTATTCTTTTTTGTTAATTAGTTTTCAAATATTCATCTAAAATAATCCAATATAATAGTATATGATTCCATAAAATATTTGCTATTAGTCCTCTTTATATTGTCAGGCAAGTTGTGTTACTTTTTGCTATTATAATAGGGGAATCGTTGTAAAATAAAATGTTTTAACACAGTCTGTGACGTGTTGTTGAAGACGTCGTTAAATATATAGCTACTTGAAAGAATTATGCGTACATGCAACTTAATTTTAAATTTCGTATTTTAATGATTTAGCGATTTTAATTTTTTCCTTGAATTTGAAAACTAGTCACGCAACATTACTGTTACAACTTAATGGTTGTACAATAATTAATTAATAGCACTATAATGGAATAATACAAGCCGTGAACTTATCTCTTTATTCCGTGCATGACACACCTTTTTATATTCTGTGTCTCCTCTCCCGACACTACATCCCCAATACTTATTCTAAACATACACCCTGTTCTTACAAATCTAAAATTTTACGGTTTGGGCGCTCTAGCACTACGTCTAAGTACAATTGCTTGTGGTTGAATGGTATCACTATTAGTATTAGTTGTAGTGACTGTTGAATTTTTTACTAGTTTCTGGCGTAACGTCAACATTGGTATTTGTATTAATCGGTAACATTTGCGTAACATTTCTAGTCAGGTTACTTTAGACGTCTGTACTTTGTACATAACATTCCCTATAGGTTCTAACACTTTACCTTCTAACCACTTTTGTTCACCGTCATACATTGCAACTTGAACTGTATCATCAGGCAAACTGTCTAACCTGTTTCTTACTAAGATCTTGTTTTGGTAATGTACAGAGAATCTTTAATTAGAGATATTCTTGTTCTCATTGCCTTCCAAACATGAGTTCACAGGGGCTTTGCCTGTTGATACATGACGTGCAGTACGATAGCTTAACAACCATGATAACAATCTTTGATCAGTATCGCCTTTATCAAATTTACTAGCTAACAATGCCTTTTAAAGGATTGACTCCGCGTTCAGCTTGCCCATTGCTTGCCGGTGATAAGGTGCAGTACAAATATGTCTAATATTATTGTTTTTACAAAAATTTTAAATTCTTCTGAGGTCCACTGGGGCCCATTATCACTGACAATCTGTTCTGGCAGTCCAAACTCTTGTAAAATATTCCTTAAACATTTAATAGTTATCTCTGGTGGTTGTCTTTGACAAACGAGCTTACTTCTGTCCATTTGAATGCGCGTCTATTACTATTAACCACATAGATCCTAAGAATGGACCGGCAAAATCGGCATGAATTCTTTGCCAACATTTATTAGGCCATTCCCAACTATGTAATGGTTTAATTTGAGGTTTGTTTCTGACTTGCAAACATCCCCTTACAATTTTGTGTGATAGATTCAATATCCGAATTAACATTAGGCCACCAGAAATAGCTCTTTGCTAAAGATTTCATTTTAAATGATCCTCAAATGACCTATATGTAATTCTAACAATAATCTTTCCTTTAACTTTAGTTGGAATAACGGTTCTACCTCTCCACATAATAACACCCTTTACTACATACAACTCTTGTTCTTTACCCTTATAAACTAATAGTTGTGGTTGGACTTTCTTTGGCCAACCTTGTTCTATATAAAGCATATAACTTATTAAACAGACATCCGTCTGAGTAGCTTTTCGCTACTTCATCTTGAGTGATAGGTGGTATATCAACAAAAATACTGTTTACAGTAGGCACATTTTCATCAGAATCCGCATGATCATGAACTGATATTGGAATGGGTAATCTAGATGAAAAATCTGCACTCGCATTATGTTGCGATGTTCTGTACTGTATTTTGTAATTATAATTACTTAAAATTAATGCCCATCTAGCCATTCTGTCGGCGCATATGTTACCAACCGCTTTGTTAGGATTAAACAATGATATTAATGGTTTATGATCTGTGATCAATGTAAATGTACCCCTTTTAAATACAAATCAATTTTTTTATTGCCCATATGATTGACAAAGCTTCCTTGTCAATCTGGGAATTATTTTCTTTCAGTGTCTGTTAACGTACGGCTCACGAACGCAATTGGTCTTTTCTACAATTTTTTATTATTATCTTCGCAAGGAAACTTATGAGCTAAACAAGCTCCTAAACCGTATCCAGATGCGTCACAACTTTCTAGTACCAACGGTAAATTTGGGATTATAGTGAGTTAAAACTTGATCAGATGACATACAATTTTTCGCCCACTCAAAAGCCTTGGAATGATGTTCATTCCAATTCCAAGGTGTATATTTTCGTAACAGTTGATATAGCACGTGTAATTTTTCAGCTGCCATACACATGAACTTATTATAAAAATTAATGGTTCCCTAAAAAATTCTGAAGTTGTTTCCACGTTTTTAGGTTGTGGTGCATCGAGTATGGCTTTTACATGATCAGGTAGTCATTACGCAATCCCGTTTTATTCTAAACATACTCCACAATACTGTAATTTATTTGACATAAACTCAGTCTTTTCTTTATTAATTTTAATATTTAGTTCTTCTACTTTACCTAAAACTAGGTTTAAAGTTTTTAAATGGCTACTTATATCCGTATTTGCAATCAATATGTCGTCTAAATAACAATACACGTGGGGAATATTTAGAAAATGTGTATCCATAAACCTTTGCCAATCCAAGGGTGCTGGAGCAATGCCGAACATCATAAAGTTTGGACGATAAAATCCCCACAGTGTTGTTAATGTCAACATATTTTGCGAATCCTCGTCCATTTTAAGATTCATATAAGCTTTTCTTAAATCAATTTTAGAAAATACTTTTACAGGTTCATTACCATTATTAAGTTTGGCAAAAATGTCATCTATTACCGGAATAGGATGACTCGGCACTTCAGGACTGGATTGATTGTGACCTTATAGTCACCACAAATTCTTACACTATCTTTATTTTTTACAATGGGTACTATAGGAGTAGCCCAAGTTATGTTTTCGTTTGAAACTTTACTCATTTTACCTGTTTCCACTAACTACTTTAATATTTCTCGAGTGCAACTCTTGGCTTAACTAAAGGCCAATCTATTTTAATAACGTTTGAACCAATTCTCCCTAGCAAGGGTTTCTTACCCCTTTAACAATTATTAGGGGTGCTACATAATTTTTTTCTTTGATACAACATTAACCTGAACTTACCTAGCACTTCTATAGGTACACCTCCATATGCTGTTTGGTTTCAAGCTGCACTTACTTAACTGTAAATCTTGTAGATAGTTTTTACATACCTCTCGGGCATCAAGGTTACATCAGCTCCACAATCTATTTCGAATACAATATCTTTACCATTGATGTTTAAAGTTACTTTTCCACGGTTCTGGGTTTCTTCTCATCCAGTTTAGTAATTTGTTTAATGTTGTCATCATCACTTTGTAACACCTTACTGTATTCTTCCTCATCTTCAAATAAACCTCTTAACATAAATTCTTCTCCATCAGCTTGAAATTCATCATAACCCACTTTTAATACTGAATACCCATCTTCATCAGAACTTTCAGTTACTGCTTCTACTTCTTTAATCTTCCTACCTTGTCTTTCTTCTTACTTTTCATTTTCTCAACTTTTTCATTCTTATCTTGCACTTCATTCTCCCTAATTTTACATACAGCTGCTAGATGACCTTGTTTCTTGCATTTATTACACTAGTTCTTTCTGAATCTACATCTGGGTTTAGCATGACCTCTTCTTCCACAACAATGACAAACTAGGTAATTATTAACAGCATGTACTTCCCTCTCACTGCTTTTGCCTACTACCATTTGTGATTCATTTTCTGCTAACTCCATCGCTTTAGCTGTTTTAACCGCATCTTGAAAAGTTAACTGAGTTTCAGTAAACAATCTACGAATTATTGTTTGATTACATAATCCATGCACAAATTTATCTCTAAGTGCTCTATCTAAATAATTACCAAAATTACACGTTTTGCTAATGACTTTAGAGCTGCTACGTATTCAGTAATTGATTCGTTCTCTTTTTGTGAACGAGCCATGAACTTATATGTTTCAGCAATCTCAGAATGATCTGGTTCTAAATGCTCCTGAACCATTTTTAAAAGTTCATTGAACCCTTTGTTTTCTACTTCCTCTGAAACATAATTCAGTTAAAGTGTGACTATTTCAAACCCTACGAAGGTTAATAAATATTGAGGCCATTTTGTTTCCTCAATATCATGCACTTTCATTTTATTTTTAAATACTTGTGCATAGACTTTCCATGAACATTTGCTGCTGTCGTACGGTGGCATGTGTAAATTTCAATAGGTCCCACCAATTGAAAATTTGTGTTCCATCTGCCGACTCATTTTGACCTTCGCCTTCCGCCATTGTAACTTAATTGTTTAATCTTACTTCTGCTGACGTAACTAACAGAATTCTAATTACGGACGTAACACGTAACTAATATAATATATCCAATCCTCGTCGCCACTGTTACAACTTAATGGTTGTACAATAATTAATTAATAGCACTATAATGGAATAATACAAGCCGTGAACTTATCTCTTTATTCCGTGCATGACACCACACCTTTTTATATCTGCTGTGTCTCCTCTCCCGACACTTACAATTACCGTATAACGATAAGTTATTAGTGAGTTCCCGGACGACATACGCTAACCTTACGTTAACGCTAAAGGCACGTGACAAAATACGGTAATTTAAAATAACGTGAGCCATAAAATTTAGTTCCCGAAAACTAGGGTAACGTTAAATAATAGAACAAACTTCATAACCTCAATAATTTTTGATCTGTAGGAAAAATTTGTTATGGAAGAATTATTAAATTACGCAGCTCTGGGTTACTTTGACTTTAATGAAATTGAAGATGCTGTTTTGGTGAACTTATTAGATCAACCTCGTCCTAGACGTTTTCGAGCGGAACAGTATGGAAGATTCAATTTGGACAATTTAAGTAGAGAAGAGATTCGTCAAAATTTTAGATTCAATAGGGAGCACTTACTTGAACTAACACACGTATTACAAATACCTCAGCAAATACAAACTAACAATCATCATGTCTCCACAGGTAAAGGATTAATATTTCTTTAATATAAGAATTATATTACTATATTTTAGGTTTAGAAGGACTGTGCATGTGCCTCCGACGATTGGCATACCCAAACAGGCTTGTTGATCTTGAACCTCTGTTTGGTTTATCAGCACAACATATATCGGACATAGCCAATACAGTTACAAGGCATATTTATTCCCAATTTCACCACCTTTTAATAAATTTAAGTAACCTACCCTGGTTAAATTATAACAAATTAATGCAGTATAGTCAGGTACTAAATCATATAGGTTTAGGTAATGATTTGTGATTTTTATTAATTGTAGGTCATCGCAGATAAAATGCACCATTGAGAAATTGTTGGGGGTTTATTGATGGAACCGCACGTCCTATATGTAGACCATCACAACTGCAACAAAATTACTTTTCAGGGCATAAACGTGTTCACTGCGTAAAATATCAATCTGTAGTTGGTCCAGATGGTATAATTTGTAGCCTGATGGGCCCATACGAAGGGCGGCGTCATGATGCAGGGATTTGTAGAGAATCCAGGCTTTATGCCCAATTAGAACGGACATGCAAATTTCCCAATGGAGATAAGTTTGTATTGTACGGAGATCCAGCTTATGCAGTGCAGGAATTATTAATTTCACCTTTTCGAAACCGAAGATTAACCGCTGAGCAGCAAGATTTTAACACTCGTATGAGTACAGTCAGACAAGCTGTTGAATGGGGTTTCGGAAAAATTATATCAGAATTTGCATTTCTTGATTTCAAGAAAAATCAGAAACTATTGTTGCAAAATCTTGAAGAGATGTACATAAGTGCTACAATTTTATCAAATTGCCATACTTGCTTGTACGGTAGCCAAAGTGCACAGTATTTCAATATTGCACCACCTACTCTACGACAATACATTAATATGTAATTCTTACTTATATACTTTTTAATTCTAAATAAAACATGATACAATCGAGAACAAAGTTAATGTTTGTTTTTTCTGCTTGCTGCTGCATCATCAACAACAATAAATCTTGTTGTTTTTGTAAAATTGAAATATGTGCCTCCCTTTCAGCAATTTGAACTTCGACGAATCTTCTTCGCTCCTCTTTCTCTATTTCAAATTTTTGAATGTCCAAATTTAGTCGTCGTTCCTCCAGTTCCAATCGCTGCTGGTCTAACTGTAAGCGTTTCGTTTCAATTTCGTGAGTGTTAGTAGCTCGATTTATTAAAAATTGTAAACTATTTGATTTTAAGTTGTCCTTTCGAGTACGTTTTGCCTGGGACTCTGCAAAAGCTACAAATGAAGTGTTTTGACTAGACAAGCCTTGCGTAATAAATGGCATTAATGTTTGTACTCACCCGATGAAGAAGCTATTGATGTTTCTTCAACAGGTTGACTCGAATGTCTTGCATTATAATGATTTTCCTCCACTAAACGTCCTTCATCATAAATGTAAGTAACTACAATACAAACAGTTTACTACTTTTTTCATGCTACAAGTATCATTTACCTTCATCACTATATGAAGAGGCTGCTTGTTGTCGCAGCTGCAGTCCACTTTTTTTTGAGGTAGTTTTTGACATAGAAATTGAATTATTACATTGTTGAGAAGTACCAAATTCTTTTTTTCATATCGGAGATCTCCTGCAATAATTGTTTTTTTCTGTGTACTCCTCCTCAGTACCAGATCTACAATGATACTTGCTTATAAAATCTCTAAATGTAGGTTATAAACTAAAAATTTGTTACTTTTTAATATTAGCTTTGTCTTCTTGCCCGAACAGTTTCAATAGATGTTCTAGATGTTCCTTTAAGGCACGCACCGAGAATTCTTTATCGGTATTTTGAATAATCGTCGCACGAATTGCGTTCCATCTTGAGGAATCTTCAAATGGATTCTCTGAACTTACTGCTCTCAACAGATCGATGTCATCACTTGTGGTGAAACGCAAACGAGTTTTGCCCGCCATTTTTTAAAATGTTACTTTAAAAATGAAACTACCGTATTTAATATACGAGACGCTATTGATATGCGTTTAGCGTTTTCCGCTAAACTTTTAACGTTACGGTATTTTATGCGCTTGCGCAGTTGCCACAGAAATAGCGTTATCGTTTAACGGAAGTGTACGGGAACTCCCTATTTTCTTTAAAAGGTGCATTTTATTAGGTACTAGCAGGGAAACGAACCATCTAGTTTCCACTTTAAAGTAAGTTAAAAAACGAATAGATGATGGCAATCTATCGTTTGGTAGAAGGCAGAAGTTTTGGTAGGGATTGCCCATTGGTATACGGATCATACGATAGAGGTTGTTCTTTTGCTATTACGTCTAAGATTACCACTTTAATTCTTTTGTATGTAATAACTATTAACCAAACCCATTTGAAAATGGGCCTAATCTAGACAAAACTGAAACTAAAGACGTAGGTCACTGCTCCAGGTCAGAGGTTAATGGTCAGGTCAACTTGTGACCTCGCCTAAGAATAGCGCTTGAACCTCTTAAACAATTTGACGTATCGATCTCCGAAATCGGTTCAGCCCGTTTCGAGGAGAAGACAAACATACAGACAGACAGACAAACCGGGCCACGCTTTTTATGTGTAGATTGAGAAAAGATTCAATAAAAAATTTACTTTATTGAGTAATATAGTGAAAAGTAAAACTAGTTTCGACCTAATTAAATATTTGTAAGATCATCTTCAGTTACGTAACATAATAACATCAAAATAATATTAAAAGAAGAAAATAATGATAAAATTATAACGTTTTTTTAATTTGTTTCTACGACTTTGACCTACTTTCCTTACTCGTTATCGACACCAAAAATACGGTCTGGGTTCCAAATACAGAAAAAATGGGCTCCACCTGTTTTTCTTTTATGTTGAATATAAATCGTGCCACTCCGTCTAAGTTATTATTGGCAAAAACAGGAAAACAAAGTAGTAGTACACAGATCAAGATAGAACTAATTAAGGATCTACAATATCATTTTTTTTTATTTAGGCAACTATGGATGTATTTATAACGATCGTTACTTTTTTTTTAACAAAACGATTACAAACTTTTGTAATAAACTAAATTACACATATGGTGTTTCATTAAATTGTGTTTTAAAATACAAAAATTACTAAAAGTAATCCTAAACGTAAATAAGTAGATTTCAAAGATATGTAAAGGAGATTTATAAGTTTATACAAATTTTTTTTACCTTTAAACACCAAATCCTCAAAAAATAAGAATAAATTTAGTATTTGATTTATAAGAGATGTCTTTATTCTAACTTTTATCACAAATATTAACCTTATTTAAAACACAAATAAGAATATAGTAAACACCAACAAATTCCGAACGTGAGTTGGGTTTGCAAAAAAATTCCTTCCTGAATATTTGTTACGGTGAGAAGGTAGAATTATGCCCGTTTCAGTGAATTAATACCAATAATAAACCGGCATAGAGGTATCTAGTACTAAGGGCACTAAGTTCTGATAGTTTAAGAAAAAAAATCAATGTACAAATGCTTGCGTTTAAAGACTAAATTTCAGAGATGCGACACTCCCGGGATAATAAAATTAAGTTCAGACCTTTGCAATGACAACCCCCAAACTAATCCAGTTGTTTACACATCGGTAACGATCCCAAAAGTGGATGAACCTCAATTGTTCTTCCAACGAGCATCCAAGGATAACGGTCCAGGTAATACACAAGAACTTGGCACGGAAACGAAGATTTTGAGTAAATAGAAGAGAACAGCGACCAGGTGTGTATCAAATTTTGAAAGCCTGCTGTATAATTCTTTACTAGCATAAATTTTGCCAAGAATTTCACAGATTTCCTTGGTATGGGAGTGCTTGAATAACGAGTTGTGGTTGTCCGTTACTGGATGTTGTTCATTTTAAAGGAAACCGTTCTCAAAAATCCCGATTGCACTAGTATAGAATGGCAAAACACAGAGAGACTTTTTGCGAAGAAATAGCGTCACTCACAAGAAAAATAAATAACGGAAATCCGTAGCTAGGTTATCGATTAAAGAATAAAATCTTCAAAATGATTACCAATCAAAACCAGAACGGCGCGAGAAATGTTGAAATTTTTTAACTGCAAGCATATCTGCACGTTGGAATGAAAAGTTGCCTATCCGATTGAATTACTATTTGATATCCTTTTGCTTTTAGCCAAATTTTAACCCCAAAAGTAAAGCGTAAAACAATAATTGTTCAGATTTCTTTCAACTAAAACCTATTCTGTCGTTAATGAAATGACGAACATACCTGAGGTGCAGGTCGGCTTTTAAGAAAATTCGAGTGGTCTATAAGCTGGAGTTCAAAATCCACCTCAAAAACGATAGGGTTGTCAAATTAATCAATTTTTCTAAAGGATAATTAATCATCAAATGACAGTGTTGATTGGGTAAGAATCCCCGGGTTGCGCAAGAGATTATAAAAATTATTTGTTTCCACAAGAAGCATCCAAATTGCTTTTTCTTAGACAACACCAGAAATTTATTTTTAACACAAATTTTTATTGCAAAATACACAACAAAGAAAACCGTTGTTAAAACATACGGCTGTTACCTAGTAACGATTCAACTAATCACAAAAATAATTTAAAAAAACTAAATTCCACAATCTATGAAGGCGGTAAATTGAGAAAATTTTAAATTTAAATATTCTTCTAATATGAAAATTGAAAACGTTACAAAATGTTATTGCTTAAATTTTGTAGTAAGATGGTTTAAATTATACATGTTGAAAGAGCTCATGGTTGTCTTAAACCATCTTACTACCAACTTTAAACAATAACGTTTTCATCATCGTTTTCTTCTTTTTAGTATCATTTTAATTTTAACTGAAGATGACCTTAAAATGTTTAATTAGAGCGAAACTAGTTTTATTTTTACTATGTTATTCAATAAAATAAAATTTGTATTTCACGACTTCAGGTCTTTTTCCAAATTATTAAAAATCACCAATACCAGAAATGGATCCAATTTTGTTTTTAATTTTGTTCTAAGTTTTTGGCAATCTGTCCTACGGACAATCAATGAATGTTTTGATAAACACATGCACATGTTGATCATACCCCAGCTTAGTTGGTTAGTTCTGAGAAATTGTTGGGATTTCGTTCTTGTAGGAGCAATCCAAAGTAATGATTTCACTGGAGAGTAAACTCGAAAATTGATATTTTTGAGATATAAGCTCAAGAATGAGTTTTCTTCAAAACAAACGGATTTGCTTAGATTGGCAGAAATCTACAAGTCCAAGAGTCTTTGAAAGACACTCATTCTGTTCAGTTTTTGACGCTCGATATTTTTGGTTTTATAGCGCAAATTAATTGAACCAAAAACGACGATTTGTAGGCTAAGGCACTCAGTTTGAGCAGTGCTACAATTTGACGAATTGCTCAGATCGATACTTTTTGAGGTCAAAAACTGTTCTATTTTTTCAAAATTTCGTTTTTCGCGAACAAAACCGGGAAGTAGTTCACATGTACGGTATTTTTGTTCAACCTCAAAAAAGTACTACTAGTTTTATGCAATTTATTTTTTTAAGTAAAAAGTTCTGCTCGAAAGTAAAAACTATTTTAAATATCTCAAGTATGCACCACCGTTAAGGCAAAGTGCAAATAAGTTTTGTATTAATGTAATGTTTCCAGAAAACTTAATCCAAATCGGCGTTTTAAGTTTCCGTATTCTGGATCACTTTGTTCAATTCGCGCCGAAGCTTTGGGCACAAACGGGTTGAATTCATCCATTCCTAGTACGCTTTTGTTATATTATTTACATTTTCTCTACATTTTCTTCAGTCGAAGTTTTCTTTAAACAATTTTCTTGTTGTTAACATCAGAATCAGAGGCGATGGTTTTAAAATTTTGTCTTCTTCTTCATTCTGTGAAAAGCTGAGACGCGCATTTAAATGCAACAATACCACGCTACTCCCAAAGTTAAAAGTTTACTTACTTGACATATTTTAGATACATTGTTTAAAACTCGAAGCAATTTTTTTTCGATACCTCAAAAGAATTATTTTTGGGGTTGGTGATGATCACCAAAAAGCCGGGCTGCAAGTTCAAAACAGTTGGTGCGCGAACAAAAACGCAACTTTTAAAAATAGAACATTTATTGATCCATATCTCAAAAGTATCAATCAATCAATCATAATGAATATTAATAAGCTTAAAAACTACTGGAACTCATATGGTAAAGACATGTTTGGTGAAGCATTTAAGTGTACGAAGTGGTGGAACAGATGATTAATTAATGAAAACTCAGTGTAGTTTGAGTTGATTGAGACGTTAGATCATTGGTTTCCATATGTTGTTTATCTCGACACTTGGGTGGTTAGAGATCTTCTTGTTGTTGTTGTACCAATATTCCTCTTTGTGTATGATCTTTGCTTCCGACTATTTTATTCGATGTTGGTTATCACAGGTATGTTGCGCGATCGGATTTAGAGTTTCACTCTGAATGTCAGTCCGGTGTTTTTTCAGGCTGACATCAGAGGTTTTTAGTTCTCCTACATATGACTGACCACATTCACATGGAACTAGATAGATGTAGCTTTTAGAATATCAACTGGTTTGTGGTTTTGTGTTGAAAATCATACTTCTAATAGTAGTTAAAGATCAGAACATTGTATACGGTGTTTCTAGATATAGGCTCAAAGACCTTCTTTTAATGTTTAGCAAATACATCGATTTTTTCTTGATTCATGCTCTCCATTGATTGTCTTTTCTTTTTATCGTTGAAATGTGTTGTTGGGGTTTCTTGATTTTCTTTTCTCCCGTGTTTCTTCTCTACGTACTTTCCTTTACGAAATACTTTTCTACCCGTGTACTTTCCTCCCGCATACTTTTTCCCCGCATACTTTCTTCTACGCGTACTTTTCTCTCGCCGTACTTTCCTCCCCGTGTTTTCTTCCCGAAATATTTTCTTCCTCTTGTACTTTCCTTCTCGGTGCTTTTATCCCCGCGTACTTACCTCCGCTTATAATAAAAATTATGAAAATAAAAGCACAAAAAATCCGACGTGTTATTGGTATCGCAGAGAAAAGTATTTCGGAAAGAAAATACGCGGGGAGGAAAGTATGCTGAATAAAGTGATTACATTTTGTCTTCCAATGCAAGTAGTTTGTTGATTCAGTAGTTGTAAGACTTTGCAAGAATTCGAGTATTGGTGATTCTCATTCATTTCCATTAACTTTTAATTCCTTTGTAGTCTAGTTCAGCTTTGCTTTGTCGTGGGGTACCTTTGTTGGAACGATTTCAAGTTTCGTTCTTAGAATTAATTGAGCACTTTAAACATAGTTTGATATAACTATTGTCCGTTTAATGTGGGACATGTGACCTAGATCTCCACCACGGGTGCTTCGCGTTATAGTCTTTGCTTGCCATAAATCTACTGCCTAACATTTTAAAGAACTCATTGTTGCATTTTATTTACATTCTTAGGCGGACTGTACACGGATGCTATTGTAATCTTCCGCTGTAATACTAGTCACTTAATTATGTTCATTTTAAAATTTTTAATTTTGAAGAGTTTTATAGTTGCTTTTATTATGACTGCAACACCGTCCATGTGCTGTTCTATCTGGATGTTCGGTGTGGTATATCCTGTTTAGATGATTTCTTTTAGTAAAATACGTTTTAGAAACTAACATTATGTTAATATTATCAGGTATTAAAAATACTTTAAGTTTATGGCTTCTTTGGACAAATCAACTGGCATTTTAAGCCCCTTATTTTGAATTTGCAAGCTATTATCTAAGATGCCAAAGATGTTAGTTTATTAAACATTGTTTCTATTCTACCCTTGCATTGGGGCGGTAATTTTTATAATTTGTTGCTTTGTTCTTGTATTAAAATGTTTGCTTATGTTTGGCTAGATTGTTTGTCCATTTATTTATGGTTTTAGTTTTGGGTATGATTTTGCATTTAGAGCACTGATTATGTCATACTTTTTATGTGATTGTAATGGTACGATTAGATTTGCTTTCCACTATTGATGTATTTATATTGTTTGCACTATTGTCTTTGCTTTCATTTCAAGTTACTCATAAGAATTTTTGGTAGTTACTAGGCTTGATTTATTTAGCCAGTTTTCGATGATGATTTTGTTTTAAATACATTAATTAATTAATTAATTTAATTAATAGATCAAAGTGTGCTTTTCATCAGAACAACTTCCGTTAAGCTTTCAAATATAACAATTACTTTCTAGTATAACAGGACATTACCAAGTAACGTCTTAGTCGAGTTATTATTTAATTTACAAAATAGTTAACTTTCAAGTCTTAGGTTCTTATTAGTTCAACTGCCCATCATAGTCATGAGATAATCTATGAAACATTACTCGTTGAATAAAATAGAAGAATTACTTCTTTAGACTGTAACAGTAGAAATAAAAGATTGGTATGGTTCTGTCAACATCACAGTATTGTCGCGTCAACAATGAGGAACTCATAAGTCTTTTCAATAAACTTTCTAGTTGGTTTTGGCGATTACAACGGAAGAAACGCCTATTGGTGTTACACAAAAGCTGTATCAAATCACTTTTTGCATATAAACATACATACTGGTCATAAGATCAAAGAAAACTACCTGACTACTTAGATTACTTTATCGCCAAAGAATTTGCAACTATGTATTTGACCATTAAAAAACAAATAAAACAACACACAACATAAAGTTTGACTTGATGTCCTAGCCAACAGAGAAAAATGACCATCCCTATGTCTAAATGCCAACCAACCTTCCTAAACAAAATATTAAGGGTGTGACAACCGTAGTCGTCCAACTTTCCAAGTCAAATGAACAAACCGGAAATGTGTAATTTAAGTTAACCAGAAAAAACTAAATGATAAATCGTCCCAATAGGACACAAACAAATTGGTCGGAATGATACCCTTCAAAATATTTCCAAAACCCAAACCAAAAAATGTATCAACAGAGAAAAATCTTTTTCCAGTCATAAGACTACTAAATGTAGGCTCTGCCAGAAAAATATTTTTGAGGGTATCATTCCGACCAATTTGTTTGTGTCCTGTTATTTAATAAAACCGCAACAGAATATATACCAACAGAAAAGTTAATATATGCAAACTGTTACAGTAGCTTAGGTTAACGGGCAATTAAAAAAAATGTTGCATCGGTTTAAGAGCTGTTTAATTGGTTACACATACGTCATACAAAAAAATATATCAGTAGCAATACAGAATATCGTGTTCTCTCGTGGATATTCCACAAATATAAATATAAATTAATTAGCGACACAGCAAACAGGTAATAAACAAAACTGTTGTCTATTGAGTGCGACGCGTCCTTATCCTTCTTGAGCGTCAAACTTATACTGCTAGCTATGCACACAGAGCGTGGGATTCAAATGTAACAATGAGTGAATTAATTATAAGCGCCACCTTGACTTATAACGTATTTTATCAAAGCAGTCAAGGTTGCCTTGATAGTAATACAAACAAACAAGATAAAAAACCGTCGAGTACAAGTAATTAGTCTAGTGACACAAAGTTCTTCGACATTAAACATACAGTTACCTATAGATAAATCACTTGACTAGGATCACATACGTGTATCGTTTATTAAGGAGATGTTGAAAGGGGAGAAATCAATAGTTCCCATTTATAGTTAAGAAATGGTTCGTTATTAGTAATTGAATTGTTCGAATAAAAAAGATAAAAATAAAATAGCTGAAAAGAAAAGAACTGATAGTGATTGGTTAGGTGGCACAGTATTGAAAAAAAGCCCTTTCCGGTGTTAAGGCAAGACACCCCAAAGTCGCTGGTCTCCGCTCTCTTGCGTGACAAAACTGTAATCGGTACCTCTTAACAGCATAGGTTTATTTTCGAATATCACTTCCTCGAGTACAAGTAAACGTCAAGAGGTTAATTCTTCTAATTACAACAGCATAAGGCAGTAACGGTTTCAGAAGACAACGTGCAATTTCTGCACGTAATCAAATCTCAGCAGACATCAAGAACGTCATCCTAGAAAATACGAATAAACAAAAACTGTAATAATTAGAGAAACCCAATGCAGTAACTACTGTCACGCGGTGAAATATAGGTGAGTAAGCTCACTTGCAAACGTTTCTAAATTGACACTTTTTTTAGTGTTATGTAAGTTAACTGTTTTACACCAGTTGTTGATAACACAGTTAGAACCGGGACAGGCAGAGGAGTTCAAGTGGAAAGTCTGGAGGTACTGGAAAAAAAAGGAAAGAACAAAACAACATAACAAAACGGGAAATATCGGTCCTTAAAGAACTAAGAAGAATAGATCCATCAAAATTCTGCCTGCTGACAAAGGCAAAGCAACAGTAATCATGGATTCCCATACATACGACCAAAAAACAGACGAGATTCTACGACAAGGGAACTACCGACGCTTGAAGAAAGATCCCACTTCCAGCCTGGAGAGGAAAGTCTACCAGATATTGAAGAAATACAAAGAATACCTTCCTTCGAAAACAAGGACAACTCTTACGCCACACCACAGCAAACCACCGCATTTATATGGATTACCAAAGACACATAAAGACAACATGCCGCTTCGACCAATAACTAGCTCTCGTTATGGACCCACATACCAACTAGCCAAGTTCTTACTTCCAATTGTACGACCACTTCAAGATGGCAGCCCATCGTTTGTCAAGGATTCCATACATTCTGTAGAGATTGTTGGGTCTATAGAATTACAAAACGAGATCGTTTTGTCAGCTTCGATGTAGAAAGTCTTTACACTAATGTTCCGGTTGAAGAATCTTTAGAAATTATTCAGAAGAAGTTACTAGAGGACGAGGAATTACATAATAGAACTTTGCTACCGGTTAAGGGGATAATGGAACTTCTACAATGCTGCCTCAAGAACTCATATTTCTAATTAAAGGTCGAATTCTTTGCACAAGACGACGGTTTTCCTATGGGTTCGTCTCTCTCACCGGTAATCGCCAACATCTACATGAACTGGTTCGAAGTCCAAGCACTGGAAAAAGCGAGATTTAAACCAAAATTAGGGCTCAGATATGTAGACGATACGTTCATAATTTGGAACCATAGCGACCGTCAGCTAGACCTTTTCTACACCACCTAAACAACATTAAGCCATCCATCAAATTCACCATGGAGAAAGAAAGGAATACTCACTAGCATTCTTAGACGTCCTCGCAAAAGAAACAATGAGGATATTGTGACATCAGTTTACAGAAAGCCAACTCATACCGGCCAATATCTGAATTACGACTCCAATCACAGTGGAACAACAAAGAAAGGGATTATTAAAGTTTTAGTCGACAGAGCTCACAGACTATGTAATACAGAGGTAGGACTACAAAAGAAATCAAAAACATCAGAAGAGACCTTAAACAAAATGGTTACCCGAAACGAGTGGTAGAAACTGCTCTAAACTCTCTGTCCCATGTGAATGCGGCCAGTCATACGTAGGGGAAACTAAAAGACCCTTAGATATCAGGTTGAAGGAACATAAAACCCATACGCAGAGAGGACTTTGGAATCCGGCATTGCCCAACACTCCTGGGAAAAACATCATAAAATTAAATAGTCGGAGGCAAGAATTATACACCGAGAAGAGCACTGGTACAAGAGAAAAATTAAAGAAGCAGCGTTTATTGAAAACAACCAGAATGTATTTAGTCAACTCAGCGTAGAGATTAACAATGTGGGAAACCCTAATTAGACGCCTGATTTAGTTTACGGTAACGTCCCCCTTCATTAACTTTGTACACTTGATCGCTTCACTAACTTTGTATTATTATATAGTTACAGTAGTCTTTAAGTTTGTTAGTATTCACCTGAAGACGATTGCAGATTCAATAGCAATTGAAACGTCGTGTTTAGTCTATTAAAATAAAATATAGACAATGAAGTCCAAAATAGTGTTATTATTTCAATGACGATAACTTTATTAAAACCTGTGTTTTACTGATGAATCACTTTTACATTAAATGGAACACCAAATGTTCAAAATTACCGTTTATGGAGCAATAAAACCTCATCTGTTTATACCAGCTCACACCCAATATCCCCAATCAGTAAATGTTTGGGCTAGGATATTTTTCCATACCGTAATAGGTCCTTTTTTTATTGAGGGTACACTTACTGCTGATCCATTAATTGAGCATGTGCTATTACTATTGAGCGAAGTTGCTGAAGAGGATACTGTTGTTTGGTATCAGCACGATGGGTGTCCAGCTCATAGTGTTAATCTGGTAAAAGGCCTCTTAAATGATGCGTTGCCCAGAACTTAGATTGAAGAGGTGGTGAAATTGCTTGGCCACCGAGATCACCAGATTTGTCTCCTAATGACTTTTTCTTATGGTCATACATTGCCTCTAAAGTGTATTCAGATCGACCACACACCACTGTCGAGTCATTAAAGGACAGAATTGTAGAAGTTTGCTTTAATGTTCCGGCAAACGTAATCTCTAATGTGCAACGCAATTTTTAAAATCGATTAGGGCATTGTTTAGCAGTAAATGGACAGCAGTTCCAGCATTTAATATAAGTAGTTGCTGGCTTAAATAAAATGTAGCTTTCACTTCTGCATACCTACCCAAAAACCAAAACGGTCCTTTTCAGGACCACCAAAAAATCAAAAAAGGATTATACACGGCTTTCAAAGAAAATCAATTTTATTAATAAACATAATTTAAATTCATTTTACAAAGGTTTGGCGATTGTGTGCATAGATCTCATGTGTGCATTTGCAGAGATTTAAATTTATGACCTAAAATTTAGAATATGAAACAAAGAAAATAATTTAAAATACAAACCTTATTCTTTTTGTGAGTTCAAACCGAGGTTCAAACATTCAAAGTTGTTAACTATTTGGCATTCTCAAATAATCACAACATTTTTGTTTACCTACATTTAGCTTGTACAACTCCTCCAAATAATATTCCAAGTTAAATCACTTTTTAGGTAGGTACTAAAATAATAATATTCCTTGCCTATGAAACTGTTGTCTCCTGGTTCTTCCTTCATCGTGTTTTACACAAGTATCGGTCTTATATCGTGAAGTTTTTAACATGCTGTATAAAAATGAAACCTGAATCCGTTTACATAATTATACTTTCATAGGCACTTTTAATCATATTGATATAACTGTATCTTAAATCAGCTAATATTCTTTATAATGTACTTTGTGTTTATAACCTAAAATTAATTTACGAAAATAATTATGCGTAATTATGTAAAAGAATTAGTTGTACTTACTTAAGAAAGCGATCACATCAAAGCGATTAAACAATTAGAATTTTCGCAAAAAACAAAATAATAAATTTTAGGTTGAGAAATATCAAAAGGAATATTACAGTTGTGGTAGACATGACAATCGTCACACACACAAACCGCTCTCTCTCTCTCTTACTTCAACTGACACTTTCAACGCACGTCGTATCGCGACGGTGAAAAATATCATAGCACAAGTAGATCCGTTCTATATTTTGCCTTAATAAAATTCTATGTTGCGTTCTCCCTGGGACACATGGTATACAAAATAAAAGCAAACAAAATATTCGAAACAGACATAAGAACCGTAACTAAGTCTTTGGAAAAAATTATTGCTACCAACTCTGCAAAGAAAGGGCAACTATTTATATTTCTTAAAAAAAGGATAAAAATAGAACTCGAGCTTGTAAATAGTACACCACCACATAGGTTAATAAGTTTGTCCAATGGTCGCCTGCAAAAAAGGATGATCCAGTACTACTACTATTAGATAGCCACGTCACACATGTTAAAAGCATAGAACTTTAATAGATTATGGCCGAAAAAATGGTGTTAAGGTATTGTGCTTCCTCCGCATTGTACAAATCATTTGCAACTGCGAATGTGTCATTAATGAAGCTATTAAGCACTTAGTAAAATAAATGGCTACAAACTCATTCTAGTAGGACAGTTATCCACTACCAGGTCGGCGAGAATTTTGGGAATGCTTACTTGCAAGCATCTAGAACGTCGGTCGCAATTAATAAATTTTAAAAACAACTGTTGCTAAAAACGTACCTGCCGAACAAGAACAAAGTTTAATTACTAACATGTTTTGTCTAAATAATAAGAGCTTTTCTGCAAAACTACCCAGACAGAAAACTTGAAAAACCTTCTACGCCGAGTACCTCACCTCCAATGACACTATCAGCATTGGTCCAAAGACGGCAGCCATAAGTCCATCAACATCACCTACACTATCTTCGCGAATTTCAGACACATCTACGTCTTCCAACAAGTTCTCTTCAACCCAACCATTCATCTTATGCATCAAGTGTGGCAAATAGACACATTACCGGAGAAGACGGCAGCGATTCAAAATCTAGTCATAGTTATGCAATATGTATTTGACCTATGCAATTAAAATGTAATATGTCTATTATACTCTAATAAAGTCAATTTTTTCCTAATACCAAGGCATAAAGGGCATTAGAATGTCTCTTGTTTTAATTAAAACAACTTTTTGTTTGTTTTCAAATGTTTTCCATGTTGTATTTAATAACAAAATAAAACATTTTGCAACCAAAATTATGCGCAACTTTGTTGCATGTTTGTATCCCGATATGTAAGTTAACAATTTATGACACGTAATCCCCCTGAACTATTAAGTGTCATTAAAAATTATTTGAATGTCATATCTAAATATATCGATTGGTACAATTTCTAAATTAAGTGGTTCTGATAAATTATTGTCAGGATCAAGGCCAAAATCATTAAAATAATTAGTACCTTTACTTCAAAAGTGACATTCGCAAATCTATCTGTAATCTTTTTTATTGAAATTGGCGACAGATAATTTAAACAAATCTCAGTGCTTGATATATATAGACCTTTAAATTTTTAAACTACTCTGAGCATTTGGTAATCATTTTCTTTGTCAGACAGTTAATCCGGGTCCGTAAATGCGTAATATAAACTTGAAAAATAAATATAAGATATAATGCACAAAGTGGCACTTGTATAGTATGCTACTTCAATCAAATCCAATTGCTTGTATACTTACCTACTATTATATTATATTCTAAATTTTGATAGATTTTCCTATCGGTATTAGTCAAAGAGATCTTTAAACCAGTTACACAAAATTTTTATAATATCTAAGTCAAAATGTAAAAACCGCTATCCAAGATTTACTTTACATTTTCTAAACCGGTTTAGGTCTTATGTAACAAAAATCAATTAATAAAATAAAAATTAATTTGATTTTAGTCCTAAATACAATCTTGTTAAACATGATCGTCAAAAATTCACTTTTTAAAAATAATTTAGACTTTGGTTTAAAATGAGGATAGGATTTTATTCCTTGAAAGTGACAACTGTTTGGAAATATGTCAAAAAAAATTGATAATCTGCAATTGTAGTAGTATTTTCAGAGTAATTTTATTAAGATCTGGTCTTTTTCATCTCCAGTTAATTTTACCTGTGGGTTAATCACCTCGGAAACGCGACATTCAAAATATTTGATTGGTTCGAGTACTGTATTTCCATAGTAGTTAACCGACTGGTTGTGAAAAAAACCAGACCAAAATAATATTATACACCGGTTGTGGAAGTCTGTCATTGGCTGCCTTAGCACCAGTTGTAGGCAATAATGGACTTCACAACCATGGTGTATATACTATTTTTTCCACTACTAGCCAAATTTAAGCCAAAAATAAAAATAAACATTTTTCTTGTCAAAAATCAAGTAGCACAGGAATGCAAATAAATCAAAAGCATTAAAAGCTCCATACGTTGATAAACCAACTGCAACTGATTCACTAAACACTTGTTGTAGTATATTCCACCTTCATTTTCTGAAAATTATTAATATGTAAATTAGTTGATTTAGAGCCAATCGCAGCGATTTAGATTTGTCTGACATGTAGAAGTTTTTAATGTCTTTCCAAGATGCTTTTTTGTTATTAAAGATTATATCGTATTTAATCAAGTTATTTTGCACCGACTTCAATAAATAGGGGACATCAAGAAATAATAGATTTTCTTATCGTTTACGAGAAGGTATGGTTTTCCGGTGATACATCTATTCTTTTAATTAGGTTTCGAAAATTTTACTATGCCTTATCATTGGCACCGCATTGTAGTTGTAGCTTTTCTATGCAATTTAATACTATCGACCTCAATTTGTCACTTTGCATATCGTATTTAAAGATGTAGCACAAGGGTTGTTTAACTTTTATATATAACTCTAACCATGATCACGTAGCAGTTTGAGCTGGCAAAAATTTAAAACCTACTTTTAAAATTAACATTTTGGGGCTCGTAAAATATAATTTTAGTGAAAATTGTTTGTATTCTTCTATTTATCTCCTGCTTCTTAGTGGTTTATTTTGAAGTCTACTTGGTTGTCACAATTTGTGCTCTGCTTTCAGAAGTAATCGTTGGGAGATGTTAACTTCAATTGAAGTGTTCTCTTTTCACGTTGCAATTTAAGAATGTTCCTCCATAATTTCTTTACCTAAGATATTTGAGCTGCAACCTTGAGTAGTTTTGGTAAAGCTAGAGATGTTAACGGGCATTTATTGCTTCGCCAATATACCTTGCATCATTTGAATATCGGGTTTCAGAAATTGACACTTGTAATTCATTTAGAAATAAAAAAGTGTTCGCTACATACTCGTTAAGTTTTTAGAGTCGACATTTTTATGCAACAGATCGGACCTTTCAGATTCTGTTAACCATTCAAAAACACCTACAATCAAATGTTTGTAATTTACTTAAAATTCTTGATGTAACTTAACTCGCCTGGTTAAATCTCCTTGAGAAACCCTGATAAAACTGATCTACCATCATATTTAATAAATAAATAAATTCAGGTTATGTATTTGAGGTTAGGGGATGGCATTTTTTTTATTCAAATAATTTTATCGTGTTAGGTAATTTTAAGCAGCAAATAAGTTAAAGATAATCACCTGGATATACAAAATTATGTTTTACTCGTTTTTGTTAAACAACTATTCTTAGATTCTCAAAAATTTGAAATTGTCCATTATTAACCTAAGTCAACAATAAAAAAAATTATTAACCACTAATAAAAGAAATTCAACTTTACTCAGTTTAGCTAGGAGACGCAATAATTGTCCACTTTACAGCTAATAGTTGAAAAATTAATTTTAGTTTATAATTGTTGTAAAGCTGCAGTCTGGGATTATTGTATCCTAGTGGCGTAATGTGATGTTCTGACTTTAAAAATTTACATTTAATGAATAGTTTGCAGGTGGTGAGTAATAAAACATAAATAAATTTAACAAAGGCTAACATGGTAATATGTATTTCTTCATTTTGTTTGTTTTGTAGATGATGCTCAGCTAGATGGTAGTACGAGGGTGCATTTGGGTATGGAAAGATACACAATCTTTTTCAAGTAAAATATTGATCTAAATTTTTTGATGGAACCGAGGGTCAATCATTGGTGACTCAATCTCCGGACGAATCACTGAAACTCGAACTAAGACAATGTGTGAGAGTTGAAAATTTCATACTGAAATGTCGGCATGTAAAGATCTCCATCATTGCCAATGAAGTTTGTATATTCAAAGCAAGTGTTCTCAAAATTTTGAATGACGACTTGGGTATGAAGAGGGTTCTGCACGGTGGGTATCAGATTGCTTACATCTGTGTACAAAACTGTGTACAGAAAAATAGATTCGCAAGAAAATATAGCCGAGTTGGAGAGGGACAAAACATTTTTGCCTCGAATTATTACCAGGTCCATATTCTTGACAACAGGAAAATAAACATTTTTTCAGAGAAAATATAAAATCACTTCACTTCAAATTCCTTTCACTTCTCTAGATTTAGAAAACCCGTATTTGAATGCAAGTGAATTTTGAATTTCACGGGAGAAATTATACCAATAATGTCGCTTGTTCAAATTATTGGCTTTTAACCAATCAAATATGTAAGTATCACTTGTCATTGTAATGTTTGTCAATTAACTGACACAAATTAGGTGATTGTCAATAAATAATGGAAAAAATTTTGCGAGCTTTGTATAGTCTTTAACATTACTAGAAGATAACGGTTTTTACTGGCGGACAGAAGGATATGACTGACGAGTCGAAGACAAGTCTATCACCTTCTGGAGCCAGTAAAACTCGTTACCTTGCGTGTATTGTTGAATGTTTTATTTGTTCGTCACTTGTATTATAAATGAATAATAAAACCATTAAAAATTCTAAAAATTTCGAAAATCTGAGAAAAAATTATGTAAACTTCAAACGTATTGCTTTGAAAACGGACGGCACTTATTTTGTTGATTAATTATTTCATTTCAATTTCACGTTTCCGAACGTTTTGCTGCTGAAATTTACTGAAATGAGTGTACCGCAAGCTATCATTAATGAAGCAGCAAGTGTAGTTGCAAGATTACTGCCCGAAAAATCTTTATCAAGGTATGAATACGAGTACGCGGAGTTCAAAAAGTAGCAAAAGAAAACAACGTGACTGGTGTTACGGAAGACGTGTTCTATTAGCGTATATCAATAAATTGTCTGCCAAATTCAACCTGAATTCTTTATGGTCGAAGTGGTCAATGGTTAAGAGTTGTTTGGCAGTTAGAGAAAATATTGTTTGCAGGTTTGTTTCCTTATTTTTATTAGTCAGGTTTTTAGTTACATATGTCATTTTTTAGGTTTCATAAAGTGGTTGCGTTTTTGAAAAAACGAAATGAACGCTACGTCCCCAAGAAAGCCAAGGTTTTGACAAAAGAACAAGTGAAATAGTTTATCATTTAAGCTCCTGACGAGAAGTGGTTACTTGCCAAAGTCATTACCATTTTTGGTATATTTGGATGTTGTGGGTGCGATGAGCTTCTATCCCTCACTGTAAATGACGTGGAGGATTTGGGAAATATATTGTTGTCACCTTACGAGAGACCAAAAATTTAACGACAAGGAGGTTTACAATAACGGACGATGGGTGTAGCTTTAAAACCTTGTGCTCTTTATCAGAAATATGCGGCCTCTACGACCTCCAATAAGCAAAGATCTCGCGGTTGTTCTTGACGTACCGCAGTGGAAAATGTGTCGCCCTAAATGCAGGGCAACATACGGTAGGCGCAATACCCAAGAAAATTGCTGAATATTTGGAATTAGAAGAACCGGCACTTTATACAGGGCATTCATTTTGACTAACTGGAGCAATAATGGTGGTTGATGCAGGTGGTGATATTTCTTTGGCTCTGAAGCGTGCAGGAGGATGAAAATCAACACAAATTGTAGACAGCTGCGTAGATGATTCAATTAATAATTAAATTAAAATGGCAAAAAAGAATGTTTAATGTATACGATAGTAATAAAACCCAATTTTCAAATGTTAATAACAAAATAAATCACGTTAGAGAGTTTGTCTGTCATTTCAAATTACCTATAATAAGGTAAAAAATATGAAGACGCGTGTAAAATTTTACAGGCTAGCCAGTTATATTTTACCAGTTAGTAGCTAGTTAAGAGGCATTTCAAGGTAACTATAGTGAGTTGATAAACTCCTGTTTACAAGTGTGGAACAAATAAAGATATTAGGTTATTAAATGTTTATTAAATGAAAAAAGTGAAAATTTGAATTAGTTCTTGTAAAATATAAATTTTAGCTATATGAATTAGTAGATAAAAAGTAAGTACTTTTGCTTTGATGCTTTTTGCATAGGTATGGCTTTATTTAACAAATTTACATTAAAAGTAAAAATTGGTTAGTGTAATCAACGACAATATTGGTCTTTAATGTAACTCACACTAACAAGTGAAAGCATCTGTTAATACGCTTAACATTCAACTTTTGTGGCATCTGTCCAAAACGTTAATACCCGTGTCATACAAAAATCATGTTTTTTTAAAAAAAGTTTATAATTGCAAACTAAATATTGTCTACAAAATCCAATATCAATTTGCGTATTATGGAAAATTATATCAAAAAATGACGATTATGCCCCAATCTTAAAAAGACAGAGGTTTCGTGTTTTCATTTAAGTATTAGAGAAAAAAGATTAGAAAACTTAATGTTATCTTTAATAATACAAAAGTTAAACTATAATTTTATTCCAGTTTATCTGGGAGTAACTTTAGAAACGTTTTTAATTTACAAAGATCATTTAAAAAAGTCAAACAACAAATGAAAATAAGAAATAATGTCATTCAAAAATTAGCTGGAACAACTTGGTGAGCAGATGCAAAGACACTTCGTACAGCTGCATTGGCATTAGTTTATTCTACAGCAGAATATTGTGCTCCTGTCCAGTTAAATAGTTATCATACAAAAAATATAGATGCCCAGTTGAATTGCACTAATGCGTATAATTAGTGGAACCATTAAATCTACTCCTCTCGATTGGCTTCTTGTTCTCTGTAATATTACTTCATCGAACATTTGACGAAAAGCTGCGTTATAACGAGAATGCGATAAATGCCAACTTAACAAAAATATACCAATTTGGAATGACCTTGATAACCCTCCTCCTAAAAGACTTAAATCTTAAGTCCTATATAGTTGCAAGACTACTTAAGCACGGCTTTTTCTGAAGTTAAAGAGTGAAAAAAATTATGGTCTGGAGTTGATGTTTTCAATAAACATCTCATTAATGATCTAACAATAAAAGTTCCGGGCTTTAATCAAAAAGAAAAATTTGGTCAAAAGTAAATCACATAAGAACAGGCCATTAAAAATGCAACTCTATGTTGTTCAAATGAAGTGAGATTTCTAATCCAAATTGTGACTGTGGAAACGAACCAGAGACCGTTACACATATTGTACAGGATTGTCAATTAACAAAGTTTAAAGGAGGGTTTACAAAAATTCATAATTTAACGGATGAAGCAATATTATGCCTTACGAATCTGAAGGACATCTGAAGTTCAGCAATGTTTTGTATTCTTTATTTTGATTATCTGTTTTTCTATTATTTTGTTTTGCTATTTCTTTAACCTACTATTTTTTGTCATTGTCGTGACTGGCGCTTGACCGGTCCATTATATGACCTCATGCAATGGCTGTGCTGTTATATTTTATGTTCTTATTTACTTTCTATAATGTTTACACACTTAATTATTATTATTACATGTGAATACTAGGGCGGGTAAGGGTTGGCATGTTTAGGTTTTAGTGGTTTCCCTAAACCTTAAAGTAAATGCTTTGCCAAGACGAACCAATCCATTATTGCACACTGTTTCGTCACCACACTATACAGGTTTATACTAATCTTATTATTTATTATTCTGTCGCACTATACATTACACTTACATCACAATACAATATTTGTATAATGTACCATACAAATAAATATATAAATAAAAATATCGATTGTACAAAATTTAAAAAAAAAATTTTTTGGTCAAAGTAAAGAGTATTTTATTTACAGTACTTGGCGTTAACCAGCGTGCTCTTCTGCATTTTCCAAATGTTAAATCAGTACATGAACCATGTGGATTTCCTCGAGATCCATTATAAAAGTCTTATGAACAATATAATAGTAAAATAGTTAAACTTTATATACGGAAAAGTGTTACGTCAATTTCATTTTTTCCTACTACGACCAATAAAAAATAATTCTCACGACATTGAAGAAATGGGAGGTAAAAATTTTCCAATAATACCAACTTTATGTTTTCAAAAGAATTTTTTTCTTTTTCATGAAAAAGTAATTTTCTACACTACAAGAATAGGGGTCCTAGAATTAGATTTTCTGGAAAAAAACTAATGGCAACTGTTTTCTGGGATGCTGAAGTCTTGCTTATTAAATATATGCCAAGGAATCTACCATAAATGGAGAGGTCTACGGAAACACAATTAAAAATTTAAAAACCTGTCTGGCGGAAACACGTCCGCATTTTTATCGACAAAAACTGGTTTCTGTACAACATTTGTCAAGTTGAAAGGCAAACACGTTTTTTAATCAATCGCTTAATAGAGTTAAGGAATCTAGTTTATAGCCCCGACCAAGTTCCATCAGACTTCTTATTATTCAAAAATTTATAAAAGCATCTTGATTCTAATGAAGAACTCAAAGAAACTGTTGAGGAAAATTTGGAGGGCTGCCGTAGCAATTTTTCTCTGAGGGTATGGGGTAATTGGAAAAAGGTGGAATAAGTGTATTAGTAGTTAGGGAGTTATGTAGAAAAGTAATGTTTTTTTCAATGGCTAGGTAGATAACATGAAAATACGCTCTTGTACAGAGTGGGCCATTTTCGACACTTTTAAAGGGAAACTGATGTCGGTGTCTAAGGCTTATTTTTAATGAAACACAATGGACAAAATCGCATGGCAATATCTATTGTAGTGTCGGAGATACAGGGTGATTTTGAATATCTGCATTTTAAAAAATGTCTGTAAATTGATTCCTCTTGGAAATTTTCAATTTCTGCAAAAACGTTGCTTCAGCACTTTTTGCGTAGACTCCAATGCCGTTTTAAAATGAGTATACGGAGTCACGTCAAAAGTTAATCGTATTAAACTTACTTTTTTAAATAGAACGCCTTGTATATTTTTATCTATTTTATTTTCTTATAAATACCCATTTCAAAAATATAATACACTTTATGCTTTACTTTGCTTTTTATTTTTAAGCATCTTAAATTTTTGCGTGTGATTTTAAAAGGCGCATTCTGAATATGTCGTCTTTGAACGGCGTAGGCATAGCTTTGTCATTCAGTTCAATGAGCAACGCAATGGAGATAACCACATATCATTATCTGTTATAGTTTCAAAGACACAGGGTGATTCTGTAAAATCTGGATTTTTGAAAAATGTCTGTGGTTTGTTTCCTGTTTCTGAGATAACGATATGTGATTATCTCCATTGCGTTGCTCATTGAACTAAATGACAAAGCTATGCCTACGCCGTTCAAGGACGACATATTCAGAATGCGCCTTTTAAAGTTTTAATCATCATTTTTTATGACGAATGTGTTTAAGTTGCCAAGACGATAACTTCGAAATCGTCCTATAATGAATTACTTTAGTGCCAATTTTATAATATTAATAATAAGTGAAATGTGTCTTACGACATCTCGTGTAATAGGGACACGTATAAATAGTACAAACTAACAGATAACTGTAACGACGATTGAATGTTTAATCCAAATCGTTATCTTAGCGGGAACTTAGAATGCATAACACACTCGTGTCAATAAAGCTAAGTATTTCTGTATAGTAGCATACACGCACGAAAGACCACCCTGATGCACATTCTGCCCTTATTATGAGCACATCAGAGGTGTATACTTAAGTGCGATATACAACTGTACAAGAAAGCGGTTGATCTTTTAAACTCTTGTGGATCAATAAAACATAAGTGAAATGTGTCTTTACAAAATCTCGTGTAATAGGAACACGCATAAATAGTACAAACTAAGTAATGTCAACAGATAACTGTAACGACGATTGATTGTTAACAGCGAAATGCGCATCAGGTGTTCTTTCGTGCGTGTATGTTACCGTACAGACATACTTGGTTTTATCGACACGAGTGTGTTATGAATAATAATAATGTTTATTTGTACTTTACGAGATCAAGTCGTTCCCGGTATATTGTCTACTAAAGAACCGGATCTTGGAATCTCAACATCTTTTTATCATTTATATTTGCTTGCTGTTGTTCACGAACTCTGTCTAGATTGTCCTCCAGTTTTTAAGCGCAGTTACAAAAGTTTACAAAAATTGCATGTCGGTGTAATATTTCCATCTACTTGTAACAGTCGTGGCTTTGATCCAAATCTTAAAATAGGCAATTTCGGACTAACACTGTTGAGTTACTCCTCTCAAATCACCAGACACAGTCTAAAAACAAAAATATGCATTATCGTAACTTTTCTGTAACATTTTTCAAATATTTACGTCATTGCTTACTTAAAATTTTTCGTTTCGTAGAACGGCAAACACAATAACAATTGAATTAATAGGAAAAAAAGTCCTCGATTGTTAGGTCTCGTCAATCCATTAGCCACTAGAGGCAGAACAATGTGTTGAAGAATGTCTTTGCTGAATCGTCATCTACGACGAAACTGTTCTTCATTGTAAAACTCCATAGGATTTTGAGCATCACGCATATATTCTCTTCGGAAATCTTTGATGATTTTTAATTGCTTCAATATATTCGAAAAATTCAAGATTGTCGGCCCGATCCATATCCATTTTAATTGTTACCAGTTTCAATCAACCTTCATTTTTTATTAACAAAAAACAATTATTTTAAGCCAACGGCAACGCATTTAATTCAAACGCTGTCGGTAATAAAAATAGCATGTCAAACTTATTTGTGTGATACCATCTACATCAAAAATCGTGCGCTAGTACCTGACAATCTTCACATAACCTAAAAACTAAAGCGAATGACTGTTTGATCACTCAAGCTATGATTGAGGTTGGTTGCTTCTTGACTCGCGAGCTCAGCATAACAATAAACTGAAGTAATTATCAAGACGGAGTTTCGTTTATAGTATGGATTTCGTCTCAAAAGTGTTCTTCGACTCAAATACGACTCAAGTCATGACTATAAGTACAGGCAAAGTTAATTTATTTATTCGTATGGTACATTTGCATTATTGTGTTGTGATGTTTCACAACTTTGTGATTATGTGTGGGGATTTTAACATACCGGAATGACAATCGCATTATAAAAATCAAAAGTACTCGCCAAAATGTAATTTACTTAATAAGTTTTTAAAATACTCCAACTTAAATCAAATTAATTTTATCAAGAACTCAAATTTAAGAATCCTAGATCTAATGATTATTTCCTCCGATTTACAAGGAACAGTAGAAAGAGGAGTAATTACATTAGTGGATGAAGGTTTACACTATCTAAGACTAAGTGTGAATGTTACTTGGGAAGTTGCAGAAGATAAAATTTTTGTAGGTAATACGGATTTTTCAAGGTACAATTATGGAAAAACTAACTTGGTAGCAATATACAATGGAATACACTATATCGATTGGGGTACCTTATACTGTCGTATACCGTGAATAACCCGGTATATATATATGTATATATAAATATATATATGTATATATATATATATATATATAGTATATATATATATATACATGAGTTTCTAAATTAATAATTAAATTAATTTGCTTCTATTTTTGCAATGTAATTTTATTTAGGAGGTTTTAAATGTAGATATCTCTCGTTAAGCAAACGGCAAGTTCTTTCAATAATTTTGTAACATTCTCCATGAATAGAAAATAAATTTAGTATGTCTTCTTTCGAATATTCTTGGTGGATTTCCATATCGTGTATAATGTGTCACGTCGACGTTTACAAGTTTTATTGTTTTAATTTCCACAGGCCACTAGTCACAAATTATTTAATAACATATAGGTATAGAGAACCCTTATGAAGATTGAAAGACTACTTAATTCTCCATCACGTAGAGCAACAAGATACAGGGTGTTCTATTTAAAAAAATTGACTTTTGGGCAGTTGAAGTTAGTCAGATTTAGCCAAACATTTTAAACACCCTATAAATAATGAGATATCAAATTATACATCATTTAAAAAACTTAACAGTCTTCCTAAGTATAGCCCATATTTTGTTACTATAACTTTCTTTTCAATCATTGACAAGCGTTTGAAAACAATACTACAAATCTAATTTATCTCAAAAAAATGAGAATAGGTTCTGCTACATGAAAGTAACTCAGATTTTAGCGTCGAATCCAAATATACAAAAAAAATATATTATTCCATTTAAAATAAGAAAGTTGGTAGCCATTTCCGGTGTAACCGGAAGTGCTAGAAGAGCTGAAATATTTTAATTAAATATAACTTTTCAAGCAATTCCCTATTCCAAATTTTTAGACAAGTATTTCAACGGGAAGTCCATAAACTTTTAATGAACGGGTTAGCTGAATCACTTGGTATAATATAATTGATGAATTTACTTCAAATATCAGTAAGCAATTTTGAAAACTTTCCGTCTTGGTTTAGTAAGAAAACTATAAAAAAATTAAGTTAAAAAATCATTACCTGAAGAAGTATAAGAAATATGCTAGCTTACAATTCCTAGAAAATTATAAAAACATGCGTCAAGTAAAACCAAATACTTATTCGTCGGAAATATAACTTGTACTTAAACAATATACAGAATAACATTAAACATAACACAAACAAATAATAGTACTTTATAAATACAAACGGAAACAATCCAGAATTCCAGGAAAAATGGTATATGATGGTATCTGTCTTTTCCCCACAAAGAAATTGTCAGTGGTTTTGCAAACTTTTTAACAGTATCTTTTGCCTTATGATAGACCACTGATATTATTAAAAACATGTGTGTAAATAGTAATGCGTTTCATAGTGTACGCATTAACAAAGAAGATATAGTTAAAGTTGCAAGAAAACTAAAATCTAATTTTTCTATGGGATGTGAGCAGATACCAGCAATTTTAGTAAAGCATTGTATTTCGTGCTTGTCAAAACCACTGTGTGCTATTTTTAATATAAAAATTTTGAAGTGTACGTTTTCAGACATTTGAAAAACTACAAAATCTGTCCAGTTTGAAATCTGGTGACAATTCGGATATATCAAACTATAGACCAATAGCGATAATTTGTAGCTTTGACAAATTATTTGAATCTGTGTTAGCAGTTCACATTCAACATCATGTCAAATTTCAGTTGTCAAACAAACATTGTTTATTAAAGGTGGATCCACACTTACCAATCTGACTAATTTCACTCAGTTTCTTTCTGTTATGAAATTAAGTTTTTTAGTTGCACTCTTTTTAAGTTGGCAATGAAACCATAATTGTATTTAAGCAAACGGCATAAGAAACACGGTCGTCTAAGTCCATCTTTAGTGTTGTAAACTGTCTTGTAGTTTTTGTCACTATTTATCGTCTAGTTTTTATTTATTTAATCGTATGGCATTTTAAATATTGTATTGTGATGTAAGTGTTATGTATGGTGCCCCAGAAGATCAGTATAAACCTATACAGTGTGGTGACGAAACCATGTGCAATTGGAATTGGTTCGTCTTGACAAAGCATTTACTTTAAGGTTTAAGAAAACCACTAAAATCTAAACATGCAAACCCTTACTCACTTTAGTATTCACATGTAATAATATTAATTAAGTGTGTAATGTGATTGTGTTTTGTGAAATTGTGTTGTACATTTTTTTTAATTATCCGGGAGGGTCTTGATGACCAGGTCCAAAACCAAAGTGGTCATTCTCAGGAACAACATGTTTTTCTTGTTGATCATGAAGTACTGTAAGGTACTGATTACCTTCCATATTTTCTATTTTACTAAAACCCCTAAAACACACACAAAAACTCTAAAGAAAATTGACGTACGTTTTGACTTTTAATTCCGGAAACCAAAGTCGTGATTCTCAGGAACAACATGTTTTTGTTGACCATGGAGAACTGTAACCCCTAAAAAACACACACGAAAAAAGTATTAATAAATATTTACTACTCAATAAAATGTCAATTTATTGAATACACAACAGTTAATCTGCCGACGAGTTAAGCGTTACTCACGCAACTTTAAAAACAAAACAAGTTGTATTTTAAGTCAAACTTCCATTAGTATTACGTTGAACCTTTATGATTAACGATGGCATTGATTGGGTCAATTGAGCACTTCAACCCAAAAGAAACAGATATTTCATCATGACTTGAACAATTGTTCATTTGAAATTGTGTCGAAGAAGATAAGAAAGTCCCCTTACTTCTCACACTTATAGGTAGTGAAGTATATGGTGTGCTAAAAGACTTATTAGCCCCAAAATTTCCGAGTTTGCGGAAGTACGCTAACATAGTAGCAGAGTTGTCAGAACATTATAGTCCGCAGAGGCTAGTAATTGTCAAACTTTATAAATTTTATAATGCTATTCAGGGACCTAATGAAGATGTCAAAATGTTTGTTGCAAAATTAAAAAGTTTGTCACATCATTGTGAGTTCAACACATTTTAACCGAAGCATTAAGAGATCGTTTAGTATGTGGTATACGATCCATAGCAATTAAGTGAAAACTGTTATCTGAAGTAAACCATTTGAAATCTCCTATAAAACTGTTCTTTCAATGAAACTATCGGAAGAACAAGTCAAATCGATGGGTATAGAAGATAATATAGCATTAGTGTCGGAGAGTGTTGATAAATTATCAGTCAGAAAAAACAACTATTCCTTGAAGAAAAATTCAAAATAATATCAATGTACTAAAGGAAGTTCTTGGAAAAAGTGTTTCCGTTGTACAAGAAGGCATGATCCAGAAAATTGCACGGTGAAGGAATGGGATTGATTGTTTCAAATGTAAAGAAAGGGTAACACAAGTCGTGTTTGTAAAAAAAGTAATGTTCATGTATTAAAAGAATCAGAGTCGTCAAGTGAAGAAGATAATTGGCTAGTTTTAGGGTGTCTGTTACCTTTACAGAGTAGAAAAGAAAACCAGAACTTGCGTTTTGGAAGTCGAAGGTAAAGAAATTGTTTTTGAAATTGATAGTGGTGCTTGTCGGTCAGTAATGCATGTTAAAAATTTTAACAAACATTTGTCAGATTTAAATTTTGTATTCTGTAAATTACGATCTAAGAATATTAACAGCTCAAGGTGTCAACTGATGTTTTTGTCAAACATAGAAATAAGATTATTAACTTACCATTCGTAATCTTGGATTGTAAACTTAGGTTTTTGCTATTATTAGGCCAAAATTGGTTAAACGTGTTAAATCCCAATTAGAGAAAAAATTAAGTATTAAGCAAGTGCCAAATGTTAAAATTACTTCGAGTCGAGCATTGCTGTTATGTCAGGGTCGGTGATACCAAAAAAAACGTCAGTAGTAAATACAGAAATTAGAAAGTATTAAATATGGTCAGTAATGAAGAGAAATTTTGATATTTGTGTCAAAATAATAAATAATCAGTATATAGAATTTTGGACACCACAATTTCTGTAAACAAAAGTTTGCACATTGTGAAGCGGGCTTAGGGTATCATTTACAATTCTAACAGCAGGTAGTCTCAGCAGGGTTATCTTATAGAAGGACTGTAGAATGAATCATTACACTAAGCACGTTTTAGAAAATAGGTAATTTACGTTGCTTACTTAATTTTTTCTTTAAAGAATATATTTGAAGGTATCGCTAATTAAACACCATAGCTCGATTAATTATCGAATCAAAATTTTGTTTAGGAAATGTTTACAAAATAAAATTAGAAATAATTTTGATTTAAAAACGTCTACAAGCAATAACTTTTAAATTAAATCAAAAACTAAACATGGTTATTTGGGTTGACTGATTATTACTTATTTTTAAATAAATCTAACCTACTAATTATTGTAAGTTATTAAAAAAATCATTAAACTCTCTATTCATAATATTTAGTCCTTACAAAATGTATATTTTATGACGTTTTATTTTTTCTGTAGTTAATATAAAAAGTGAAAATAAAAACTAAGGCAATTCTTATTGTCAACGTATATATTTAGTTTTTGACAAGAATTTATTACATAATTATAATTAAGATACCAAGTTATAGTTTAAAATTAAATGAAAACTTTTTTTTAAAATAAAGGTATTACTATATAAATAAATATAAGAAATCAATAATGGGTGTGACCTCCATTATTATTGATACATTCTTGGAGGCGTCTGCTCATTGACGCTATCAAGGTATCAATATAATTAATATTAATCGTTTCCCATGCGGTATCAATGGCTGCAATTAGTGCATTACGGTTTACTGGTATAAATTTGGCCCTTGTTGTCTTCGGATAACAGCAAGTATTCGAGCCCAAACATTTTCGATAATGTTAAAATCTGGGCTTTTTGCTGGCCAGGGTAACAGCTCCAAGTTATTTGCTTGTATCCAGTTGCGCACAACCTGCGAAGTATAGGGTCATCATATCCCGATAGTTAATTATCGAATGTTCCAAGAAAATATGTGTAAATAGTAAATGGAATCTACTAACGTAACGTTAAGTCGTTAATTATAGTTACATAACTCTCCTTTCATAAGATATAGTTCATATTAATATGCTTATTGTAAAGCTTCGTACACACCTGAACAACAAACCGAGGAACAAACAGAACAACGAACCGAACGGCAATCGGAACGTTAATTTGGACGGTGCTACGTACGAATTTTAGAACAGATTTGCAAGTCCTGGTTGTTCCATAAACGGTTGGCGGCGTTCCCGCAACTTGCCGGTTTATTTTTTGTTCTTCCTTTTGTGGTTTGTTGTGTTTTAGGTAATATTATGGAGTTGACAGAAGACAAATGTTTTAAATTAATCAGTGTTTAAGAATGCAAGAAAAAAATGATGTCCCTATTAGCATCATTTGGGCGGGAAATTTCCAAAATAAAAAAAAGCGAAGTAAATTATAATTTTTACTCTTCTTTGTGCGTAAAAATTTGGTTGGCACTATCTTCTTGTTTTCCGCAATTTTCTCTTCTCAATAATAAATATATGAACTGAAAACTACTGAAAATAATTATGGGAACAGCACAAACGTTCCGTTTGTTGTTCGGATTGTGGAAATCATAAAAGATCGTTTGTCGTTCTGTTTGACTTTCGGTTCGTTGTTATGTTTGTTGCTCGGTTTGTTGTTCAGGTGTGTACGAAGCTTTACAACTTAAGCAACAATTTTTGGCGAATAAAGATTAGTTTGTGATGTAATATTAGAAACACAAATTTATATCATATCAAATTTATGACAACTTAAAACCAAGAACGTGTATGTTATTGCTAAGAAATTATTAAGGAAAAAGCGCAATTGCAGTGTAAATATTTATAATTAGATATTTTCGAAAGTTTATAAGTCCTCTATTGTAATCTTAATACTTAAAAGAAAATCCTGTCCATTAGCATTATAAGGAAATGGCTTTTACTTTATGAATAAGTTTCAATAACAATAGAATATCCTTGCTTGTTTAATTTACTTCCTTTGAGTCATATTGCTCTAAGGGTTGTTACATTGGTCATTAGAAGTATGTAATAAATAAACAATTACCTACTGTTTGAGAAGGGGTAGTGTGAACCAATAAATAAAGTAAGAAATGTAAATTCCATTTTAGTTTAAAATTTCAAGTGTTGTGAAAATGCCACCTCATCTCGGTGCTGATTTGAAAGCGCGGATTGTTTCGGAATTAGCGGCGGGCCGTAGCGTGCGTGAAATTTCACGTATGTTAGATATACCAAAAGCACCGTAGGGCATTACCGAGTAAAATGGAATCTTGAACACACTTTGGAAAGAGCCATCGGAAGTGGTAGACCTAAAGTATCTACACGTGCTCAAGATCTCGAGTTGTTTCATTACGTAACAGAACAACCATTTGCTACATACTCAGGGCTATAGCAGATACACATTTTCCCGGATGCCGTATAACTGCACAAAAAGATTAAAGGAGATGGGAATAAAGAAGTATAATGCTGCTGCGAAAGAAGTTCTCAGTGACGAAAATATGAGACGTCGTCTGGAATTTGCAAGGCGATATGTGAACGAACCTTTGGAATTTTGGAATCGAGTGATTTTTAGCGACGAAAAAACGTTCAATAGCCGCAACGATGGACCACTTTTTTAGAATGGAAGGAACTCGTTACGAAAATAATCACATATGTCCTAAAAAACGAAGTGGTTATTTTTCTGTGAATGTGTGGGGTTGGGTTAGCGCGCGGGTCCAGGAGTTTGTTGGGCTATCGATGGACGTCTTGATTCTGCTGCGTATTTAGATATTTTGGAAACTATTATGAAACCTTCAGTCGAAGTGTTTTATCCAGACGAAGATTATATTTTCCAACAAGTAAGTATTCTTATTTCACTATACTTTCTCCAAAAATAGTTCGGGATCTGTTGAATTAACATTTTCATAATGTATTTTTGTTGTTAAAGGACAACGCCCTATTCATACTTCGCGGGTTGTGCGCAATTGGATACGAGAAAATAACTTGGAGCTGTTACCCTGGCCAGCAAAAGCCCAGATTTTAACATTATCGAAAATGTTTGGGCTCGAATACTTGCTGTTATCCGAAGACAACAAGGGCCAGTAAACCGTAATGCACTAATTGCAGCCATTGATACCGCATGGGAAACGATTAATATTAATTATATTGATACCTTGATAGCGTCAATGAGCAGACGCCTCCAAGAATGTATCAATAATAATGGAGGTCACACCCATTATTGATTTCTTATATTTATTTATATAGTAATACCTTTATTTAAAAAAAGTTTTCATTTAATTTTAAACTATAACTTGGTATCTTAATTATAATTATGTAATAAATTCTTGTCAAAAACTAAATATATACGTTGACAATAAGAATTGCCTTAGTTTTTATTTTCACTTTTTATATTAACTACAGAAAAAAATGAAACGTCATAAAATATACATTTTGTAAGGACTAAATATTATGAATAGAGAGTTTAATGATTTTTTTAATAACTTACAATAATTAGTAGGTTAGATTTATTTAAAAATAAGTAATAATCAGTCAACCCAAATAACCATGTTTAGTTTTTTGATTTAATTTAAAAGTTATTGCTTGTAGACGTTTTTTAAATCAAAATTATTTCTAATTTTATTTTGTAAACATTTCCTAAACAAAATTTTGATTCGATAATTAATCGAGCTATGGTGTTTAATTAGCGATACCTTCAAATATATTCTTTAAAGAAAAAATTAAGTAAGCAACGTAAATTACCTATTTTCTAAAACGTGCTTAGTGTAATGATTCATTCTACAGTCCTTCTATAAGATAACCCCTGCTGAGACTACCTGCTGTTAGAATTGTAAATGATACCCTTAAGCCCGCTTCACAATGTGCAAACTTTTGTTTACAGAAATTGTGGTGTCCAAGTTTTAAATTTCATGAGTGTACCTTATGCTTTGAAAAGAAAAAAATTAAACAAAAATAAAAAATTATAGATTCAGGTACTTTAAAAAAATTAATTTACAGTAATTGGGCAAATCCAATTGTTATAGTCCCTATAAAAAATTTCTCAGATCTTAAATTTGTGTCGACTTTTAAAAAGTTAATCAGGCTTTAGACGTCGATCATTGTATATTTGCGACTCTTTCTGGTAATATGTATTTTTGTGTCATTGATTGCGTATCAGCCACTTAAACTAAGTAAAAAATCACAAGAACCAGTGGTCATTAATACACACTTAAAACTATTTGCTTATACCAGACTAACTTATGGTGTAAGTTTAGCTCCTGGAATTTTCCAAACGGTTATGGATGCTATTTTAACAGGTTTGAAGGACAAAACATGCTATCTTGATGATATTTTAATGTTTGGTCGCTCCTCGTTCTGGAATGTTATGAAAATGTTAAAAATGTTTTCAAAAAAGATTAAAGAATATCACGTTAAAGTCAACAAAAAACAAATGTAAATTTTTTTCCATACTAATGCCAAATTTTTATGTCATTTAATTGATAGTGAGAGTATTCATCCCACAGAAGAGAAAATCATAGCTATCAAATCGGTGTCATCTCCAACAAATTTAACTGAACTAAAATTCTATCTAAGACTTCTAAATTACTATATTAAATTTATTCCCATGCTTTCATCTAAATTGAAACCATTATACGATCTTTGTCAGTAAGGTATTAAGTTTAGTGGGAATTGGTAGGATGAATGTGAAAAGACTTTTCAGTTAACCATTTATTGGTCTACACTGTCTTAAAGTATGTGCCTAATTATGGACTATGTAACCATATGGTAACTTAATGTTCTAAAGCGTGTTTTAGAGTTACCCATAGTTTGTCGGTTCTCGGGCGATAATACCGTACGGTCACATACGTCCTTAAGTGGGGGAAATAACGAACATAAGTGATATGGCTCCACCTATAATTTTAAATGCTACTTGTTGGTGCTTGCGCGCTGCAATGTTAAGGTTATGTGATGTGCCGGTATAATTACTGATAGTTCATAGGGTAAAATTTATCTATTCTTGCTAGATTTTTGACCTTGGTTCTTTGGATGTATAAGGTATGATATTTTATTTTGGTTTATGTAAATATTTATGTATATACATAAATTTTTGTGTTTGAATATGCGTAGCCATATAGTTACTTTGCCCATACCAAGGAATTGTTATTTATTTAGTATTTCTGGTAAAATTTTAATAAATATGGATAAATTGGATCAATTCAATGCAATACCCACTTGTTCATTTTATGACAAAATGAAAGGTAGACTACCGCCTTCTCTTCAGTTCTCAGATGGATCCGAGGACTCGCATGATGAGGAAAATATCACTTTGAAAGCTATTCAAACAAAATCAAACTTTATGTAAACAATACAGAATACAATGAATCAGATGACGATAGTGAAGAAGACGATATGACTTTGCAACAGATACGGAACAATATATTACGTACAAGATGTCAAACTTCTTGTAAATATTACAATATTTTTAACGATAAAAATTTATATTAACCTTTTTAGTATCAACTGACATAGACCGTAGTGAGGATAAAGAAAACCGCAATGACGCTGAACCGGTAAATGAAAAGATATTACTAAACCTACTAGAGATTCGGACTTTTATTCCACCCATAATCCAAAGATTCTTACGCCTTTACAATATTGTTCAAACCTGTTTTTCATTGACATAATGACAAGCATAATTGAGCAAACAAATTTGTTTAGTACACAAAAAACTGGCACTTGTATAGCCACCAGTGCCAAAGAAATGACAGATTTTATATCCATTATGCTATTTATCCATTATGCTATTGATGGGTATAATAGATCTGTTTTCCTATCAGGATTATTGAGCTAGTGGTACACGGATTGAGCAGATAGTCTCTATTATGTCTGTCAAACGATTCAAAGCTTTGAGATGTTTGATTCATTTCAATAACAATGAGGACGTAAATTTCCAAAAATATCACACTGAAAATTATTATTCTATTGACAAAACCATGGTTGCATACAAGAGTTTTTGTCATTGCTGGTGTGTCTGGCTATATCTTAGATTTCATACCCTACAAAGAGCAACTACCTTTCAATTGCTTCAAGGTAGTATAAATGAACTTACCCATACAGAAACTAACATGACTTTTGGTGCGGGGATTGTCATAGCTTTGTCTAAATCTTTTCATGAACCAACTAAGGCAACTTTGTTTTTTGACAACTATTTTTTAAGTCTTTTCCTTTTTATATATCTGAAGGAAAATTTTGGTATATACAGCCTTGGAACAATGCGCAGTAATAGAATTGCAGGCTGTCCAATTAAAACCGATAAAGCCCTACAAAAGCAAAGAACGGAACCTTTGATTATAAATCGGATAACGACAAGGGTGTTATAAATGTTAAGTAGGTTGATAATAAAGTAGTGCTCTTAGGTAGTACTACTTTTGGAATAGAACCTTTAGCTACTGTGAAAAGATTTAAAATCTGTAAAAGCAAAAGATGATGTACCATGTCCAGCTATAGTAAAGCAGTATAATAAACATATGGGTTGAGTTGATACTACCAATGCATTGATGGAATATAAAACTCCTTATAAAGCCAAAAGATATCATTTTACAATATTCACATACCTATTGGATGTAACTGTTGTAAATCCTTGGCTGTTATATAGAATGGACAGTGATGCTCTGCAAAAAAAATATATGGCGCTGAAAAATTTTAGGCTGGAAATTGTATCAATCTTGGCTAGATGTTGTAAACAATTTAGAAAGGGGCGTCCCAGTTCTGATAATGCAAAAGCATCAACATCAACCATAAAACGTCTAACTGTAGAGCGGCCAGATCAAGCATCAAGGAATTGATTGTTATGGTCACTAGCCAGTCCATACCAGTAAGGGAAGGTGTAGGCACTGTGTAAAAGGCACAAGTCGCCTCAAGTGCGAGAAGTGTGGTTGCAGGGTATGTCTGACAGAGTCAAAAAACTGTTTCAAAGCTTTTCATTTAAATAAATAAGCAATTAATTTGTTTCAGTAAAACTTTTTTTTGTATTGATAATTATCGTAAATTAATAAATATTTATAATTTCATGAAGGTTGTTTTAATGGACTATGTGACCAAATGGTTACGATATCTAACTTTGTTTCTAATTTAACTATAAACGAGAAACTACTAACAGTATTTTCACATATAAATTCAAGATACCCTGTAACAGTATAATAATTTTAAACATGTTTTTTAAAGTCTTACCCAATAAGGGACAAAAAAAATTGTGTTACCATATGGTAGCTTAAACCAATAAAGGGTTAAGCAAAGAACTATTGACTTCCAATAGAGTCTTAACCTCTAAGCTTCCTATTTTGGTCACGTGCGATTCGAGCGGTTATGGTCTGGGCACAGTGTTAAGCCATGAGGTTGAAGGTGAAGATAGACCTGTGCTGTTTGCGTCTAGTACACTTTCTAAAACCGAAGAAAAGTATAGTAATCTGGAACGTAAAGCGTTAGCCCTAATGTTTGCCTTAAAAAATTGTATAAATATTTACATAGTCAAAAGTTTGCGCTTATTACTGTTCATTAACCGTAACGGTTTATTTTTGGAAAAAACAAAGATATACCTACCACGGCAGCAACAAGAATTACTAGGTGGGCTCTTACATTATCGGGTTACCAGTACGATATTCAATATAAAAAAAGCAAATCCATATGTAATGCAGATGGTTTATTACGTCTACCCAGAAACTCGCAAACTGAAGTCTCAGATTTTCTTTATTCTTTCAGTTAGTTGAAAAAATACCTTTGAATTGAAATGACATAAAAAAAATTATATAGAGATTTAACATTACTTAAAATAAAGGACTTTGTTTTGTCAGGTTGGCCAAGTTTGGTGATTGATAAAACCTAAAACCATATTATAAGAAACGTAATGAGTTATCGATGGAACAGAAGTGCATATTATTAGGCAATAAGATTGTAGTACCGAAAACTTTACATTCAGACGTTCTTCAACTTTTTCATGAGCAACATAATAGAACTGTGCTTACCAAAATACTTATGTGCTTGTATTGTTAGTGGCCGTCTATAAATAATGACATAGATAAGTTTATTTTTGCATGCGATATATGCCAACAGTTTCAAAACTTTTCTAATTCGGCTCCTTATATTCCATGGAGTAATGTTCGTCATAACTTTTATAGAGTACACGTAGATTTCTTTTATAAATGTAAATTTTGATTGTGGTTGATCAGAAATCAAAATGGATTGACGTCAAATTAATGAAAAAGGGTACCAATGCAACAGAAACTATTTTTAATCTAAAGAAAATCTTTTCAATATTTGGTCTGCCAGTTGAACTTGTGTCAAACAATGGTCTATCTTTTAGCTCGAGCAAATTTGTTTTTTTTTGCCAAGCCAATGGCATAAAACCAAACTATAAAGAAAGGTATAGAGATTTCTTCAACAAAAAACAGTTATTTCAGAGAAAATCATTTTATCAAAATTATATAGTTACTTGATTATATACCGTAATACTCCGTCTACTGTTTCTGGTCTTTCGCCAGCAGAAACTATTATAAAAAATAGGCTAAAAACCAGATTTGACTTTTTAAAACCTTCCTGCCATGATGTCAAAATTAAACATTCAGTTAATTCTCACAGAAAAAATTGGTTGTGTATTGTTAATAAAATAGTTTTTGTAAAAAGTAAACAAACGAAGTAATGGCAGAAAGGCAAAGTGGTAAAAGTGTTAAGCTTTTGCATATATCTCATTCAGGTCGAGTCCGATATAAGATTTGTACACGCTGATTTTATACGCCCAAAATTGTCTAATAATTCCTTAAATCCTGAGGCTCAAGTAGAAGTCGATAAAGTCAATCATAATGAACCACTGAGTAATCCTGTACCTACTCCCAAAGTAAGTTCTAATGTAAGTACATCCAATGAACAAGAGCAGAATCACGCAGCTAGTGCATCAAGTTAATCTGAGCTTACGCATTCTAGTTTAGGTTTTTAACAAAATATTGTTAATGTGCAGTCGGATATCTTAAAACCTAGAAATGTATCTCGCTCAGGTAATGTTATAAAACCGCCTAATAGATTAAATTTTTAGTTAAGTAGGAGAGAAATGTTATGAAATTAAGTTTTTAGTTGAACTCTTTTAAGTTGGCAATGAAGCCATTATTGTATTTAAGCGAACGGCACAAGAGACACAGTCGTCTAAGTCCATCTTTTAGTGTTGTAAGCACAAGGTAGTTTTGTCACTATTTATCGTCTAGTATTAATAAATATTTACCATTTAATTAGATGTCAATTTATTGAATACACTTTATAATCACTTTGACAATAAAAAACACATTGACGTGCATTATACTGAGTTTAGTAAAGCCTTTGATAAAATTCATCATGGAATAATCATTAAAAACTTTACAATTTTGGGTTTTGTTCACATTTTGTAAATTTAATTGTCGCATTAATATTTAATAGACCAAAATACGTTAAATACAAAAGCATTAAGTCTCATGTGTATTATGCCAATAGTGGAGTTACGCAAGGTTAAATTTAAGCCCTTTATTGTTTCTATTGTTTATTAATGATGTAGTAAACTGTGTAAATTTAAATTTAAATTTAGAAGCATATTTGTACGCTGACGATCTTAAAATTGCATAAGTGATCAACAGTTATGCTGATTGTATTACATTACAAAATTGTCTTACAAGTTTGTCAAAGTGGTGTATAGAAAATAAGTTAACACTAAACATTAGAAAATGTAGTATAATGAGTTAGTTTAAGGTGCAAAGAAATTATTATTTGTAATTGTTACGGTTTTATTTCCGTATTTAGGCGTAGGTCGTGAGTCGTCTTAGAACGTGTGTTGCAAGTAGTACGGTGCCACAAAAAATCGTACTTGGCGCGCACGCTGCTAATTTGCTATTGGTGGAAATTTAATTCGATTGAATTTTTGAGACGTACAGCGGACATTTTCCTTTCTCGTTTGATACACGTGGGTGTTTTAGCATTTTTTTTTAAATTCTCACTAAAAACTAATGAATGTGGGCTTCAGAATTTCCAATACAAATTGGCGTTTACGTTTAATCTGGCTATATTCACTGTGAGTATTTCGGTTTCTTTCCTATTTGTTTTAATTCTGATTGCTACATATGCTTTTAGCACGTTGTGTTTGGCATTTTATACTCGTTGTGTATGATACTGGGATAACTCTCGAGAGTGCTAGAGTACCTAATTACGAACCTGCCTATAAATGAACGACAACACCACGGTTTAGTAATCAAGCCGCAGACCAACGGTAAATACCACGTTTACAGAGGTTGGCTATGTTGCATACTTTCAGCAAGGGAGTCACTTGTGTGCTGTTCTTTCCCTAAGAGTAATCCCTAGATCTATCTACCTTCCTCGAACTGTTGATACCGTCTCTAGCAGAATACTTTTGTTCCCGGAACTACACTAGACGTTTACAGCTAAGTTTTAGTATTTAAATTACTTACTCATTAATAATAAGGCGTATGAAGCTCAAGTACAAATGACATAAAACGGCTCGATGGTTAATATTTAAGTAACTTTTATTTGGTGTATTTTTATTAACCGGAAGTTTGTTTAAATCAGCTCAATAAGGGCTGAGGTGCTTAATTTAGAGCGGTTGTCGCGGACACAAAAGGCTTTTTGGGTTTGCGGGGGGTACTTACCTTTTTTTTTGTTGTTTAGATTTAGTGTAACTCGCTATGTGTAAAGGATATGTGTACGCAAAGCCTTAATAGCAGTTACTTTTAATTTGAATGAGAACTCTCAACTCAAGCGTTTAACTAAAGTTTACCTGAAATTCAACATCTTAACTAAAAGCCTGATTTATGGTAAGCAAGGCTGCTGCTAACGCATGTAACTATATGTGACAGTCTCTTTATTTTTGTCACATTATCTTATTATTTTAAGATTTGTTTGTTATACTGTATTGTTTCTCTTTCTCTCTCTGGTTTGTGTTCAATTTAGCATATTAGATTTTAAGTAATACCTGTTGATCTTCTGTTGGTCGGTTTTATTTTTTTTTTATCCAGCAGGCGGCGTCTTGTTTGACCAGCAGTCAGATTTGTTATAACTATTTAGGAATCCACGCAACTTCCGGACAAAGACGGACGCTGCTGCTCTAACTACTATAAATATTTTTATCCTCCACTAATTTATTGCGCTACATCAAGCCAAATTTCCTCTATTTTTCTTTCTAGGTTGTACCGCTAGAACCGTCGTTTTTTTTTAATATTTTGTAAACTACAACCGTTTCATAATTATCAAATATCAAACAGTATAGTAAACCGATGTGTTGTTGTAAAGGATCTTGGCGTTTTGTTTGATTGTAAATTAACATTCGTTAAGTATTATGTTATACCGCAGTTACTAAAAATGCTTGGTTTTATTTGGCGTTACACAAAATCATTTAAAACATTGAAATCTTGAAATTGCTTTATATTGCTTTTATAAAAAGTAATTTAGAATACTGTTCAATAATCTGGAGGCCATACTACACTGTTCACAATGT